>CAUYRT010035707.1:0-169703 GCA_963574885.1 Lepilemur ruficaudatus
AAATATGTGTTTCTCAGTCAATCCACCCATTTGTGTGGTTTTATTTACATCACAATAACACACAAAAACACTCTCTCTCTCTCTCTCTCTCTCTCTCTCTCTCTCTCTCTCTCTCTCTCTCTCTCTCTTTCTCTCTAAAAGGAAAGACCATGCGAGGGCACAGTGAGAAGGCAGCAAGCCAGAAAGAGAGACCTCACCAGAAATCGGCCCCGCCAGCACCTTGATCTTGGACTTCCAGCCTCTGGAACTGTGAGAAAGTAAGTTTCTGTTATCTACGTCTCCCAGTCTGTGTCATATTATTATAGTAGCCCAAGCTAATTAATGCACTTTTCCAAGAGCGGCAGCTCTCTAAAAGCTTTCTTTGGCCTCTGCCAAAGATGGGTAAACCAAGGAGGACATGACTATGCCTCTAATTTGGACAAGGCTGCAAAAAACCCAGAGGTCCATGAATAATAATATCAAAGACAGCAGTTGATGCATAGTGAGAACAATGTCCCAGGGACCACACAGTGTGCCCTACATATAATATCTCATTTACTTACTATGATAGAAATAATTGTTCCTATCCAGCCAAAAATAAAAGGAAACTGAAGCTATTTGACTCCAAAAGTTGTTCTCCCTTCATTATACATTCCTAATTCCCCCAAGAGGGTGTAGTATGGCCCTAAAGTGCCCCTGAAACAGTGAGTTCACTTGAAGGGGCCCCAGATTCACAGTCATCCCTGGTCCACATTAAAACACTCACCAGTCTTTCTGCAGATGCCCAAGATGAACCGTTAGACCTCTGTAGTAGAGGCTGCACATTTCCTTGCTGGATTCAGATGTGAAAAAAAAATAGCTTTCTTCTGTCTAATATCTATCTTCAGTATAAAACTGCACCCAATGGATAGTAGGAAAATCTAAATTTGCTAAGTCTCTTCCAGTTTTAAACAATGCAATTTCAGGTAAATAGCCCAAATTTCATATGCCAAAACACTGGAACACTTGTAATCCAAACTTCCCGTCATTAAAACTTAGCCATGGAGCTGAATTTAAAAAAAGAGAGAACGTGATTTAGGGACGTCCAATGCCTAGTGCCTGTGTCCTCTAGATGGGGCATACCAGAGGGAGTCCTGGGAGAGGGGAAGGAAAAGAATATGAAACCCACCCCCACTTCTGGTCCCAGAGAATACAGGGGGATGTGAGGGGAGACCCACAGCCAAAGACATGGCATGGGATCTTTCCACTTTGTGGGCTCTGGTTGGGAGAGGGAGGAGGCATCCAAGAATCAGGGGATGCTGAGGGAAGGAGGCATTTGCCTCGTTTACATCTGGGGCTCTGAGAAGCGATCGCCTCCCGGGATGTGCACCAGCATGGCAGAAGAAACCATTTCCAAGCACCTTCAACATGTCAGGCACTGATCCAACGCATCAGAGAACGAGATGACCTTATTTCAGTGGCATGCACGTGTGTGTGCACATGGATATGAATCATATAAATAAAAATCATATAATAAAAATGTTAGAGATTAAATAACATTTTAATTGCACCAGAGGCACTTTGGGATTTAAAGATAGTTTTAAAGAAGAATCCTTTGTAAAGTGAAAGTTAAGTCCCCAGTTGTTTGTTTTCTTTAGCTTTTAATGCAAACTCAGATTTTTTCTACACTCCATTTGGTTTACTTAGATTACACACATGCACATACACACACAAAATGTGTCTCAATTACCTTGACAGCCTATAATATTTGGTTTCAGGCTTCATTTATCAGACTAGAGGAAGGAGAAATGTAGAAGAGTGGAGGAGGACAAGATGGTTAATTTGCACTGTTAAATTTTTAGATAAAACTTCCCTAGACCAATCACATTTGCAGTTTATGTTGTTTTTCTGTCGTATGAGTGGTTTCAAAACTAAAAAAAAAAAATCATGAAGATGATGGAACAAACTGAAACATTAGATTCGAAAATGACCACGAGTTTAGTGCAAGTGTATTACTATATTTCCTTAATTCTGCCATCTGGCAAGGTTTTCCACGTGATTAATGAGCCACCATTGCACAACATTACCAGAAGGCAAACAATTCCAATTACCGAGGGAGCTAAACCATAATTACCATGCAAATGACTTCAAGAATGTAATAGAATGGAGTATCTGGTCATTACAGGGCAGACAATTCACAATGTTAATTGGGGTTAGTCTGTTTTCAGAGAGTAAATAATATTAACAGTAAAATAAATCCAAACTAGTATTAGGTTTGACTTTGCTTATAATCAAGGGGAGTAGTCTACTTCAAAAATTACATTTACATTACAAAGGCAAACCATACATGCTTCAGTCTCTATCATAAGGAAAATAATTTGGATCAAAAATACTAGGAAACAAAATGATGCTGAGATGAGATTGAGGACTTGAGAGGAGAGGTCAGCAATTGAAGGCCTTTCTGCCAGAAGACGGATGTGGAAATAGACAACCTTGGATTTCCAGAGTTGCCCAAATATACTTGGGGCAGGAGGTGATGGTTCAGAACCTCGAGAATAGAGGGGAATAAAGAACAAGGAAACTGCTGGTAAGGAACCCTCTTAAATTCTATTTTTCTTCCCCATTCTCTCCTCTATTACCGCAGTTTAAATCTTACATTACCGCCTACCGAGTTTGTAATAACTATTTTCAAGTCAATTTCCTTCTCACTTCCGCCCCTTCCCCATTCACATTTATCTCTTCCCCATTCTGTGCTGTACCAGGAGTAAAGCATGAGGTTCTTCCCTCCCACTGCTAAAGTCTCTGCTTCCAGAAGCACCTTCCACCAGGACTTCCCTCTCAGTGCCTGCACAGCTACCAGGAAGCACATGACCTAAACTTGGCCATTCAGATTCATTCTCCCAGACACCCAAGACTCATACAAAATGCGGTTTATTGCTCCAGCAGTAGTGCCCTGAATGTTGTGGCATTTCTGCTGCTTATGCTCCCACAGCAGACACGGTTTCTGTTCGGGTCCCCTCTCATGCTATTTTTAAGCCAGGTTCTCCAGTTTCCCTCCCATTCTCTGATCCACACAGCATCCCTCTAACAAACTCCCCTTTTTATAGGATCTTAGCGAGAGTTCGTTTTTGTGCCTTTCCCTTAACTGAGATAGCTCTCCTAAGAAATTTAAGCCAGATCCACATGGCATCCCTCAGGATAGTGGAGGGAGAGCATCATGATTATCTGGTAAATTGGGGCTGTTTCTAAAGATTGCTTGTGGTCATTTTAAATTTGAACATATCCTGTGAGCAGATGACATAATCAAATGCAGAGGAAGGTGTGGTTAAGAACCGAGCTCCAGAGCCAGACCATGTGGGTTTGAAGCTTACTCCCTCCACTAAATAGCAGTCTGACCTTGGGCAAGTTGCTTAGAAGCACAATGGAGAAAGGAAGAATCCATTCCTCCTGGGATAGCTATGGAAATGAATGAGTTGTACATGTGGAATTCACAGAGCACAGCCTGAAACCAGCAAGCACTAGTAAGCATGCAAAATGCAAGTATTAAGGCTTCTGAAAAAATAGCCTATGTGGGTAAGCAAATAAGACCTTTAGAGTCAATAAACTACCTGACACCTGTCTACAAGTTGTTGTGTAGCATCCAAAGTAGTCTCCCTGGAGCTACAATTATTCCTATGATATTGCAATTATTCAATTTTATTTTAGAATTTCTCCTTCAGAATTGTGCTTAGAGCCTGTTCCAGCTAGAGAGGGATTTAGTTATTAAATGGCAAATAAAAGAATTATTAGGATAGTAAACTATGTGTAACCATTCCTCCTTCTGGTCACCCAAGTCTCACCTTATAATTGGTGCTGCAGGTAACCGCAGAGGCGAGGGACTGTGAATCTTTGCTCTCACGGGCCCCACTTACCTGGGGAAATCAATGATAAATGATTAATATCAATCACCGTTGTTGGACATTTGGCTATTGTGTTAGTTTTTCCAAAGAACTAGTTTTAATTTTTGTTGATTGTCTACTCTTTTTGCCTCCTTTTTAATTAATGTCTGCTCTTTATTACTTCCTTCTTCTCTTGCTTTGAGTTTATTCTGCCATTCTTTTTCTAACTACTTGGTCTAAATAGTTTCTTTTGTTGATGATTTTACATCTTCTTTTGCCTAATAAATGTATTAAGGCCATCAATTTAAAGTATTGCAATAGCTAAATTCCATTATCTTTTATGTGTGGTGCTTTATTGTTCTTCAGTTATTAATATTTTGTAATTTTTATTATAATTTATTCTTGAGATATACATTATTAATTGATATCTATGAATTTTTTAATTTCCAAAAGTGTGGTGATTGTTTTTAGTATCGATTGCTAGTTTAATTGCATTTTAGTCAGACAACTTGGTCTACAGTATATTAGTTTTTAGGTAATAAAACTTTTTTGTAGCCTAGACTTTTTTGTGGCTTAGTATAGTATGGGTATTCTCTAACTGATAGGATCGGGGAGGGCTGTATTAATATCCATTTTATTGTATTGTTCAAATTGTCTAAATCCTTGAAAAAAATTTTGTCTGTTTCATTTACCAGATTTTGAAAACATACATTAAACCCTCACATATGCAGTAAAAATATACCCATTTTTCCTTGAGATTCTTTCAGTGTTTGCTTCAGTATTTTGAAAGACAGTGTTCTTAGGTGCAGATGAGTCAGAACTACTTTAGTTTCTTATTTATTGTATTGTTATGTGGTGACCTTGTTTATCTCTAACATTGCTTTTACTGCTATGGAAAAGATCATATTAAGCGAATATTAATAATAATTAATAGTAATAATTATGCTACTATTAATATTGTTATCACAGCTTTTGGGGGCAGGAGCTTATACAGAAAACTCCTTGTTTGCGGAGTTAAGGAGGATGGTTCAGGTTTCCAGCCCGTGAGCCCAGCACCCCTCTGCTTAGGCCAGCCCCTTGATAATTAGGGACAAAAACATGCCCTAGAAGTTCGGTCTTATCTCTCCTTGCTCTGCACTCCCTGGGCAGGGACCGGGGAGCCCCCACAAGGCCAGGTGCGTAAGACTTTGCTTAAGATCACTGCTTCATGGGCTGCCGACCCCTGCAGGAGCTCCAGAGGAGAAGTGCCCTGCTCTGATCAGGGTCATCCTACTTCTCCTATGGTATTGCAGCTCCTCTCTCTCCCAACTCAGCCTTGCCCAGTTCTCTTACCTAGGACAGGGACACATCCCGGTGTCCAGAACACTCGATGGCCATCAAGACACTTCAGCCTATTCTCAGCTCTGCCATGAAGAAGCTCAGAGACAAGGGAAAACCACTTGGCCTGTCTGGGTGGATGTTTCTTCTGTAAAGTGAGAGAGGTACATTTTTTAAAAGTCTGGGGTCATTGCTAACTGACCATGAATCTATACATCTAATTGCAGTAGGTGACCCTGCTCTTCACATATTGGGAATTTCGATTTCTAAGTGCTTTGCTGAGAAATGAAACAGTTCCCCAGAACCAGGCAAGAGAAGGCTTGGTGATGAGGACCAGCAGGAGGAGCCACAGAGAAAAGAAAATACTTACTGAGGGGAGCCTGCTGGAACAGGAGCAACTTTCTTTAAACAAACAACCTAATGATAACTTTTTCCCCCAGAAAATTCCCTTTTTTCTGAACTTACACATCTCTGAAAAAAGAAACATGACAACTTTTCAAAAACAAAGCAGCTATAAGTATTAAACAAGTTAAAATATGCTACGCCTCTGAATTTTATCTTGGTTCTCCAAAAGTCTAGCAAACTAGTTATTTATTTTTAAAAAGACTAAGAACATACATATTATGGAGACCTCCCATATTCTAGGAAATCTTACCTATACCAGTGTTTTCATCCTAGAGTGTTACATAATTTGGGAGAATCGTAATATTTACCAAAATTCAGTTACAAAAAGCACAAATCTGAAATCACGGGCACAGCTCTCCTCCTTCCTTATCATCACGCCTGTGACTTTCACTAGGTGGCAGCATGGAATAACAAATAATGACATTACACCCTTCTAAATAGTAAAACTGAAAATCCACTTTAATAGTAAATGTCAGCCACACAAAGATTCTAAAATAAGAGAAAGAGCTTTCGTCCTTTTCAGCTTAACCTTAAAGGATGATGGATATGTTATAAGCATTTTCTTCTTCACATATTCACACATTCTATTTTAAGTAAAAATTCTTGAAACTGAAAAAGTATAATGGATAAGAGGACTGGGATTCTCTGAGACATTTTTTCTTCATAAATATTTAAATAAAGGAAATGAAAACTCACCTCTAAGCAAAAAGAAGTTTTAATAGATACCAACAACGAGTTATAACTAAGTGTTTCTCAGGGGCAGATCTTATTTGGCAAGGTCAGGATTTTATTTGGCAATTAATGATCTACAAAAGAAAACCAAAACTTTAGCTCCACAAGAAACATACCAATGCAACTGAAATATTTAAAGCCATAGGTAGCAAACTGGCAGTCTACAAATTGAGGGCATGAACATGTTTTACTTGGCCTGAACCGTGTGTGTGTTTGTACACTAAGAACTGCCTGGCCGGGCGCGGTGGCTCATCCTAGCGCTCTGGGAGGCTGAGGTGGGTGGATCGCTCAAGTTCAGGAGTTCAAAACCAACCTGAGCAAGAGTGAGACCGTGTCTCTACTAAAAATAGAAAGAAATTAATTGGCCAATTAAAAATACATAGAAAAAATTAGCTGGGCATGGTGGTGCATGCCTGTAGTCCCAGCTACTCAAAAGGCTGAGGCAGGAGGATCGCTTAAGCCCAGGAGTCTGAGGTTGCTGTGAGCTAGGCTGACACCACGGCACTCTAGCCCGGGGAAAAGAGTGAGACTCTTTCTAAAAAAAAAAAAAAAAAAAGAATTGTCCACATTGAAATTTGAACTGCTTCAGACAAAACTGAGAGAAATTAAAAAAACAGCTAAACTGACAGAGCATCACTTTCATAGAACTGGGAGACTCAACATTATCAAGATGTCAATTCTACCTAATCAAAATCCCAGCAGACATTTTTGTAAAGATTGACAAACTATTCTACAATTTATTTGTAAATCCAAATGCCAATTGCCAAAATTATTTTGATAAAAAAGAGAGCAAAGTTAGAGAACTCAAACTACCTCATTTCAAAACTTACTCTAAAGCTGTAATAACCAAGACACTGTGATATTGCTATAAAGGTAGACATACAAATCGATGGAAGACGATAAAAAGTATAGAAATAGATGCAAACATATACGGTCCATTGATTTTTGCTGAAAATGCTGAAATAAATCAATGTGAATACAACAGTCTTCTTAGCAAATCGTGTTGGACAATCAACTATCCATATGCAAAAAAAAAACCCTCAATGTTTAACTCACACCACACATTAAGATTAGTTCAAAATGGATGAGACCTAAACATAAAAGGTATAGCTATAAAACTTCTATAAGGTGGAAAACAATTTCTGTAAGAAACATGAAAGAAAATCCTTCCAACCTTAGGGATAGGCAAAGATTGCCTAGGTAAGACCACAAAGGATGCACTGTAAAAAAAATTAACAAATTTAACTTTATCAAAATTTAAAACTTGTCCTCTTTAAAAGACACTATGAGGAAATGCAAAAATATAGGAACAACATTTATTGGGAGTGGGGCAGACGGGAGGGGGGAGAAGGGGATGGGTATATACATACATAATGAGTGTGATGCATGCACGCACCGTATGGGGGATGGTCAGGCTTGAAGCTCTGACTCGAGGGGGGAGGAGGCAAGAGCAATATACATAACCTTAACATTTGTACCCCCATAATATGCTGAAATAAAAATAAATAAATAAACAAAAAGCCACAGATGGGGAGAAAACATTTGCAATCCTTATATCTGGCAAAGTACTTGTATTCAGAATATATAAAGAACTCTTCCAACTCTATAACAAGAAGATAAACACACACCCATTAAAAAATGGGCAAATAAATGATGTGGACATTTCACAAAAGATGTATGAATAGCCAGTAAACTCATGAAAAGACTAAGCAACACCATTAGTCATTAGGGCAGTGCAAATTTACCAAAATGAATTACAACTACACACCTATTAGAGTGCATAAAATTTAGAGATTGGCAATACCAGAAATTGGTGAAAATATGAAGTAACATTGCTGGTAGAAAACAGTTTGGCAATTTCTTATAAAGTTAAAAATACTTACCATCTCACTCCTCAGTACAGACCCAAAAGAAAGAGAAACCAAAAGAATACTATGTCTATGCCCATGAATGTTCAGAGCAGCTTTATTCATAATAGCCAATCGTTGGAAACAACCCAAATGTGCGGTTTGATTGAATAAATAGACTGTGGTATATTTATACAATGGAGTACCAATCGGGAACAAAAAAGGAAAAAATTACTGATACATACAACGACATGGATGAATCTCAAAAATATTATAGTGAGGAAAACAATCCAGATACAAAAGAGAATATATTAACGCTATCTGGTACCATTGATGCACGCAGTCAAAACTAATGTGACATTCTGTTCTAGAACAGGGAAAACTAGTTTCTGCTAAGAGAACCCAGATCCGTGGTTTCCTGAGGTTGGAGGTGGGAAACTTTGAATGCAAAGGGGCAGGAGAGAATTTAGCAGGGTGATGGAATTGGAATTATGTCTTAATTGTGCTAGCGATTATGTAAGCGTATACATTTTTTTTAAACTTATCGACCTGTGCATTAAAAGGGGAAGAGGAATTCTTTTATGTAAAGTATACCACAATAAAAATAATCACGTTAGTGGCCTGGCAGTGAGAGGAAAGGGAATATAGAAGGGGGAGCCCTAGTATTTGCACCAATGCAGCTGTCTGCAGCTTGCCTTCGACGCACGGTACATGCACGATTCTGGTTGCCATGCCTGGTGCTTTCTGCACTAAAAGGTATTAAGGATTCAATACAAATAGCAAAGAATTCTCAGTCTCTCCACCTACAAATTTATCATTCTGCTTTTCTGCACATCTGCTTTTCTTTCTGTCTTCCTGACTTTCATACTAGTCTTAACATACCACTGCAGTGTGTGTGTCTATGTATATTTTTTCAACTGGTTAAACCTAAAATCCCAGCAGACATAAGCCTAGCATAACAGAAACTGGGACCATAAAGCCTAACTTCCATAAAATTAAGTGCAGAGACTGTAAATTTTATTTGTAAGAAGTTGTACTTCCACCAAATGAACAAGGTGACAGGGCGAAGCACACATGCAGGGAAACTGGCCTTGGGAAAAACCCAGGAACACTACTCACTGAGATAGGAAGGAGGAAGGACTGAAAACAGATGTTTTGAGGGCGATGCTACAGAATTGGCAGCCTTTTGTCTCTCTGCACAGTGGGAGAAAATGTGGATGGGGGTGGGGCTGGAGGGAAATGAGCAAAGTTTGCAACGGCCACCGTGAGGAATTGAAAACAAGATGACCACAGAAGCGTGGTATTGGGTCTGCTTTGTGCCAGGTGTGGCCAGAAGTCACCCATTCGTGACTATGTCAACAAGTCTTCAGGCCAAAACATCAGCTCTGAGAGTCCTGGTTCTGTTCTTTCACATGTAGGTATTTGAGCATTTTGGAAATGCAGAAGCTTTTATATATATATATAATGTGTATATATAATATGTGTCTGTCCACAGTCCACACACACGAGGACTGTCCAGAAAGTATCCAGCCAAGTAATATGAAAAATAGGAGCAATAATGGCTGGATACTTTCCGGACAGCTCACATACACATATCTTACGTTATACATCTCTGGGTAGTGCGAGTATGGAGGTATCGCTATCTTTGTGTTCCTATGTGCCCCAACTCTTCTCCTTTCCAGTTTAACATCTCAGCCTACAACCATTCCTCAAAGAGCAGTTATTTTGTCATCTTGGGCATTTTCTCTTGGAAATAGATAAACAACAACAAAAAAATTAATAATTCCTCACATTACCTTATGTGATGGTTCACTTTATGTGTCAACTTGGCTGGCCACAGTGCCCAGATGTTTTAGAAAACATTATTCTGGATGTTTCTGTGAAGGCATTTTTTGAATGAGGTTTACAAAATAAATTGGTGGACTTTGGGTAAAATAGATTGCCCTCCATGATGTGGTGGGCCTCGTCTAATCAGTTTGAAGGCTGATTACTAGAACAACAACTGACCTTCCCCAAGCAAAAAGGAATTCTGCCAGCAGACTGCCTTCAAACTGCACCTGCCACTCTCCTCTGGATCTTCAGCCTGCTGGCCAGCACCAACAAACTCTGGACTCACCAAGTCTCTACAATCACATGAGCCTAATTCTTTAAAATAAACCCAGATAGATAGACATAGATATAGCAATAAAGACAGATATAAACATAGACATAGGTGCAGATATAGACATATATAGCTATAGATATACAATCCTGTTGGTTCTATTTCTCCAGAGAACCCTAAATACCTTATAAAAAGTGCTTTCACATAAGCCATCCAATAGGTGGATCATGGAAGCCATTGTGCCAACCACCTTATAAAGCCTTTTCACATTTCTTTCACTTGGAAAGAGACATAAACATATAATCCCTTCTCCATTTCTTCTCACTAACAGTAACTTCCAAATTCCCAACCCCACAGAGGCCACCAAATTTTTGCAATATCTAGTCTATTTTTTTTTTTTTTTTTTTTGAGACAGAGTCTCACTCTGTTGCTCGGGCTAGAGTGAGTGCCGTGGCATCAGCCTAGCTCACAGCAACCTCAAACTCCTGGGCTCAGGCGATCCTTCTGCCTCAGCCTTCCGAGTAGCTGGGACTACAGGCATGCGCCACCATGCCCAGCTAGTTTTTTCTATATATTTTTAGTTGGCCAATTAATTTCTTTCTATTTTTAGTAGAGACGGGGTCTCACTCTTGCTCAGGCTAGTTTTGGACTCCTGACCTTGAGCGATCCTCCCACCTTGGCCTCCCAGAGTGCTAGTATTATAGGCGTGAGCCACCGTGCCCAGCCGATATCTAGTCTATTAATAGAGATTAAAGGAGTTACACAGAGATATGTTAAGCCTGAATTCATTAGTAGTATTTAAAAAAAATAATTAGCTAACAAGAGCTTGTTTATATCCCAATTTTCTCATTATCTTCAAATAAATTGCTCTTATTCAAATAACACAGTGTTTCCACCATGCCAATTGTAAAGATTATTCCTTAGTTGGATTTGAAATTTAGCATCTGATTTTTCTGGAATAAAGATGACTAATAATTATTATCAAGAACAGCAACAGCTAGGCTGATGCAATTGGCAACTCACCCACGTATTTCCAAAAACGATCCCCCTTTTATAGACCCATGGTATAATACTAGCACCCTTCTCCTCGCGCTGAGCCGTCAGGGTCTTTTCACTGATGCAGTCCATTGACAGATCATTACTTTCAAGCCAACAAACCCTTGTTCCTGTGTTTAGGATGGGAAGTGAATTGGGGAACAGTATACATGGGATATATTCTCTCTTCTTTCAACTCTAGTTATGTAGGATTTTGTTTTGGGGTGGAGCAGCTTTGGGTCATAAGCACAGCACCGCCAACCCAGACATTAAAATAGTGTTTCATACTTGTTGGAAAATGGCTGCTGCCCTATGCAAACCCCTCCACCTCATACACCACTTCTCTTCTCTGGCCCATCCTCAGGATACCCGCAAGGCCTTCCCACAATTTCTAACTAAAGGGATAATGCATAGCAGAGTTGGGGCCCTCAGAACCCTAATCTGGAGCTACGCCAGTATTCATTCCAGTCAGTGTCTGTGCCCTAGTGATGGCTAAATATTCTAAGTACCATACTTGATTGGCAGAGAAAGTTTTGAGCATCTTTTTCCTTTTTTTAAAATCTTAGAGAGGCTTTTGATTATTCAACTTGTTTTTGTTGAAAAAGTAATACTAAAATAAGAAGCAGAGCATTTTTATAGTAATCTATACTTTGTAGCTCTTCCAATATATTGGCCTATTCAACAACTATTTATTGAGCCCTGCCGTGTTCTAATCACTGCAGTTGGAATTTACACAAACACACACACACACGTACACACATCATTTACTCCTCATGGCAGTCCTGTGACTTAGGTAGTACTATAAGAATGTTTAGCAAAAACCATATTAATAATAGCTTACACTATTCAGTATGCTAGATGACAGTGAGCACTTTGCATGGATTGGCTAATTTGGTCTACAACAATGTTATGAGATATGCTCTTTCATCATTTCCAGTAGATAGATGAGTCAACTAGGACTGGAAAAGGTTAAGTCACATCCTTAAGGCTAAAGAGCTGATAGGAACAGAGCAAGGACCCTCACCAAGGTTTTCCAATTCCAACTTTCCTCTGCTTTCTCCACTGTTGCATGCTCCCTTGCATTAGGAGTTGGTATAAACAGAAGTATTGAACAAGTAGCTTGAGCTCTGACTTTCAGCTTTAATGTTGGCATCTTGTATTTTTCACATTAGAAAAGTGGTAAATTCATACCAAACCCAACTGATTTCTAGACCAAGCTCTGTTGTAGTTTCTTTTTGCTAATCCTTATCTTTAAAGGATAGGCATGTTCCTAGCCCCTAGAGACTCGTTCTGTGTTTTTCTTACAGATTGTATTTATTATTTGAAATGAAGATATCTTTCTCTGGATATTATAGAGTAGAGGAGGAGACTTGGCCTTGTCCAGGGAGAAATGCTACACCATAAGCTCTGAGGACAGGAACTATGTCTATTTCTCTGTATCCCAAGCCACCAAGCCAGTGCCTGGAACATAAGAAAATAATATTCTTTGAATACAGGAATAAGTGTGAATGAAAGGTGGTGCTTTTTGAATGTCTCCAAAGGATACAATTGTCCTAAACACGATAACCACGTGTTTTAGCTCCCACAACATTCTTCAGGTTAAAAATTCACCAGCCCCAGTGTATGGTACCTAGCACTCAGTTCTCTCTTTATTCTTTTAAACAACAAATACTTACTGAAATACTCATTCATTTATTTAACAAACATTTGCTGAGCACCTGCTATACCCAGGGAACGTGCTGGCTTCTGGGAATGTAGTGATGAATGAGACCTGGTAAGCCAGGTCCCCTCCGCAGGGAGCCTGGGTACTAGCTGGGAAGAGGGGGCAGCGATGAATACGTCCAATAAACACGTCAAAAAATAATAAAATAATTACCGATTGTGTGAGGCTCTATGAAGAAGGTAAACATGGAAAAGAGACGGGGTATCTGGGAGTAGTGATGAGAAGGTGACCTTTCAGTTGAGGCCTAAAGGATGAGGGAGATGCAGCAGAGCAAAGAGGGGAGAGAAGGGCATTTGCCGCAGAGGAGGGTCGCGAGCGCAGAGGAGGGGGCTCCAAAGAACAGAAGGGAGGCTGCTGCTGGGGTCCCGTGGGCAGTGGGGAACCGGGAGGGCTCCATGTGCAGTTTGGATTTTACTCTCAGAGCAGTGTAGGGCCAACGAAGGGGAACAAAAAGAATTGTCTCTATGCTTAAGAGTGGGCGGAGAGGGAAAGGTAAACAGGGGGATGATGTGGCTCAGACTGAGAAGGCGGCAGCGGAAATGGAGAGAGGTGGGTGGATTCCCGCCCTGTAGCAGCTGGGTGTATCAGGTGAGGGGAAGGAGGGGACCTGGCTTAAGCTACGTAGACAGGGAAGAGCAAGGCAGGAGCAAGTTGCAATCAAGAACTTTCATTCTGTGCACGTGGCTTTGTTTTTCCATTGCCTGTTAAATACTCAAATGGGAATACCAACAAGCTGTTGGATATACAAGTCTTCAGTTCAGGAGAGAAAGAGAGCAGAGCTAGAAGTAGTAAATTTGATTATCAACAGCAGATAGATGGTATCAAAACCAAGCTAATCCATACAAGGACCTGCTTCTCTAAACACCATTCGTGAACCATGCTCATTCTATTATCTTGAGCAAATAATCTCTTCATGCCTCCATTTTCTTGTCTGTGAAATGGGAATGGAAGCACCGCTTCTTAGGGTTGCTGTGAAGATTAGTAAAATCCCCCATGTGTGCTAGTACCTGGAGAAGCACTCCTGGAACACTAATGTAACTGGTTTATATTGTTTCCCACAGCTGCCTCCACACGCACTCTGGGTGTGACTGTTATAAGACAAATAAGGCCTGAATGCCTTCCATGGGGTCCCCTCAGACATGCTTGCTCCATCAACCTCAGGAGGTCCTGGCTGGTCCCTTTGCTGCCCTATGTCCTCACTGGCCATCCCAGGCAGTTCAGCCAGCTTTGCACACTCAGAATTCTCCAGGCAAGAGAAAAGCCTCAGTCTCACAGAGGGATATGCCAATATTTCCTTGTGGCAGACATCGCCCCTTCTAGGTTTGCTTTGAGGACTGCCCTAACTTGGCGTAAGGTGACAAGCCTTCTTTTCATCCCCCAGAGTGAGAAGCCAGGAAATGCCAAGATGCTCTTACATCTATAAATCCCCTTGAAGTACCTTCCTAAGCCTTCTATTTCATAGTTGAAGGTGACTGACAAAGTTGGCAGTCAAAGATTCTGTTTGGTCACCTCCTAGTAAGTACCAAACAAGTATGTGTAGTGTCACTATCTGTAATGTGGAGAACTTGTACATGTAATCAGCTTTAGACTTGAGCCAAAATACCAAAAACAACAGGAAACATCCCTTTTCTCATCATATGTATGTTACTTTAAATTTTTTTCTTAGCGTCACATTTATTAGCCCATATGATCCCCATGCAAATAAATACTAGTCCAGGAATCTGAAGTTTAAAGAGATTTAGGATGATCGACAGTATATGATTTTGCCTCTTCTTTCTTCTATATGCTTATGACATTGAGTTACAAATATTAACAAGGCATTATAAAAATCTGTATTATAGAGCAGTTTGCCAAAAGAGTCATCTGGTTGACTTTTGAGTTGAAGGGAAGGTGACAATTAACTGATCCTTCTCTTCAGAGTCCAAAACTAATTAAGAAATAGAGTCCGATGCATGGAGGCCAAAATATCAGCCTTATAATTTAGAAAGTCTAGCCTGGAGATGTAGTTTATCTCATAGTAAAATGTAGACTTCCTACCCCTCCCCTCCACTACCAACTCAGAAAATACAGGCGCCATGTTCAGCGAGATTAAAACTGGTCCTAGGGCTACCACGCAGAGGTCAGAGACGCAAATTCATGTTTATTGTTGTCAGACGGATCCCAGAGATAGAGTCACGTGGCCTATTTTAAAGGGAGGGACAATCAGAGAAACTTGGACAAAAAAAGGTCAGACTTTTCTCACCTTCCAAATCAGAGTGGTAAAAAAAGAGACACATGCTAAAAGTGTTCCTTGTACCTTTTTCTTTCCTTCCTCTTCTAAGGAGAGGAAGGATGGGGGAGAAGAGAACCCCCTCAACAGGAAAAATGAAATGCTATAAAAATAGAGACTAGAGAAAGATCACCCAGAAGTGGAAAAACCCAGGGACAGCAGCATCCATGGATGCTCGTTTGCTCTGAGCCTGCAAAGTGTAATTTTTTTTTTTTTTTCCTTAAGGAATGCAGGAAGCAATCTGTTCAGAGGGAAAGTGTGACTGAAGGACAGGCAGGGAAATGCAGCTGGGCTCAGGGAAAGGTGAGTGGTCTACACGGACTTAAAAATCCAGGGTTTCAATGGGGGAACAGTGGGAGACAGTGAAAAGGCAATCTGGAGCCAGGCCAGGGAGGGTTTGGTCACAAGCCAAGGAGTTTTTATTAGGTCATGAAACGTGAAATGTCCGATTTCACATCAAAAGTTTAGTTTATTATGTCTCAAACAAGAAGCACTACAATTAATCAAAGTATGCACCTAAACTATGAACACAGTTTTGCCATCTTAAGAGTAGCTTGTTTATGCCAGCAGCGAAGAAGCCTGGAGGGTGAGTGGCAATGAGATGACAAAAGGCGTTTTCCACAACTTGTTGAGAATTAAATATTTTTCCTTGTGAAATATGGTTTCACAAAGCCTGGAAGAAGTGGAAGTCAGTTGGTGCAAGGTCTGGTGAATATGGTAGATGACAGAGAGATTCCAAGTTCAGTCTCTGTAGTTGAGCAGTGTTGTTTTTTTGTGACGTGTGGTATTGCAAGAGGATTAGCCTGTCTCTATTGACCAATCTCGGCTGCTTAATTGCAAGCAGCTGCATCATTTCATCCAACTAGTTGCAGTAGACATTTGCTGTAATCGATTGACCAGGTTTCATGAAGCTGTAGTGGATAATACCAGCAGTGGACCACCAAACAGATACCATTAGCTTTTTTTATGAATATTTGGTTTTGGACTGTTTCAGCACTTCCTTTTTATCCAATCGTTATGCTGGATGCTTGGAATTGTCAAAAAGAATCTATTTTCCATCAGACATAACAATATGGTATGGAAATGGTTCGCCTTTATGTTGTGATAGCAAAGAAAGGCAAGCTTTGAGACAATTTCTCTTCTGATGCTTATTTAATTCATGCGGAACCCATCTGTCCAGCTTCTTTACCTTGCCCATTTGTTTGAAATGGTCTATTATTGTTGGAATAGTAACATCAAAACTTGCTGCTAATTTACACATAGGCTGAGATGGATTCACTTCCACTACAGCTTTCAGCTCATTATTATCCACCTTGGTCTCAGGTCACCCATGTGGCTCATTTTCATGATTAAAATCACCAGAATGGGACTTCTCAAACCATCAACATACTGTGCATTCATTAGCCACATCCTTCCCAAACATTTTGATGGTATTTTGAGCTGTCTGCACTGCATTGGTTCCATGATGGAGCTCATATTCAAAAATAACATGAATTTTTGACTTATCCATGATTTCACAAATATTGCTCTAAAAAAAAGTGAAAGATGATCACAAGCCAAAACATGTGTTGGAAAGACTGAGGATGTACCTTCACAATAGGAAAAAAAAAAAACAAGAAGTGTCAGAGTGAAATGTCAGAGATATTAACTGTCAAACTTAGTACTTGTGGAAATCGGACATTTCATATCTAATTAATATATTATTTGGCCAAGAATTGGAAGGCAAAGTTTTTGAGCAGGAGAGGAACATAATTATAACAATGCTTTAAGAAGATTAAGTGGGCAGCAGGGTGTAGAATATATTATCTGGGGAGGCTTTGGAAGCAGGACGATCAGTTAGAGACTCCTGTGACAGATTGGAAGTGGAAGTAACACCAATTAGTGTCATTGCTGTGGGACTGGAAGGCAAGTGACATTTGTGTGGTGCTTTAGAGTTTACAAAGTTCTTGTTGCATTAATTGCCTCATTTGATACAGTACTTGTGGGAAGTAGCTCAAGGATAAACACACTGTAAGACAGTTTGCAGTCAATAAAAGTTAACTGAATAAACAGAAGGAAGACTCTAAAAGACTGGTGACCATACACAGGAAGGAATGTGAATGGGGAGTCAGATGGCTTATAGCCCTCAATAACTATTAATAGCATAATTCACTCATTCTCCAAATATTTAATGTTTACTGAACTCTTACTAATGTCAGGAGCTGTTCCAGGTGCTGGAGTTGCAACAAAGAACGTTAGAGACAAAGACCTTATGTTTAGGGAACTTAAATACTAATGAGAAGAGAGAATTAATAGATACATAAAGAAATATAAACATCAGTTGGTAAAGGAAAAAACAAATCAGGATAGGAGGATAGAGGGTTGTGGAGGTGCTTTATGTAGCTATCGTGTCAGAGAAGCTCTATTTCCAGAAGTGACCACTGAGCAGAGGGCAGAAGGAAGGGAGGCAGTGAACTGCGTGAAGTTCTGGAACAGGAATGTCTGAGGCAGGGTGAATAGCAAGGAGAAGCCCTGAAGTGGGGTCTGTCTGGTGTGTTCAAGAGGCAGCGAAGGAGGCTTGTGTAGGCACAGCGGAGTCAACAAGGAGGAAGTGGTAGGAAATGAGTCCAAAAGACAGCCAAAAGCCAAATCCCGAAGGGTCCCATAAGCCAGGTTAAGGACTGCCTTTGTATGGAGGAATCATCTGTAGAGGGAAAGAGTGGACAGACAGAGACCAGTGAGAAGTCACCACAGGAGTCCAGACAAGAGATGATGGTGGCTTGAACTAATGGTTTTGTTAAAGAAAATGAAAAATGGCCAGATTGAAGACCTGTAAGCTAAAGCTTATGGGATTTTTTTATTGGATTTTATGTAGAGTGGCAGAAAAATAAAACTTAAGGATGCTTCCAAGATTTGTGCTCAGAGCAGCTGAGTAAATGGTGGTGCCCTTACTGAGATGGGGAGCAGTGGACAAAGGCATCGAGGGCCTGGCTTAGCACCTGTTCAATTTGATAAAACTGCTGAACATCCAAGTGGAGATGTTGCAAAGGAAGGATATGATTCTGGAGTTTTGGGGAGATGTCAGGGTTAGAGATATGAATTTGATGATGGCTTCACCATCATCAAAAATAGAGAAGCCAGGAGGGAGAAGCGGTTCACATACTTACTTGGTACTTACTAAATATGTGCTACATGTAAAGCACTTTGCTAGGCCCTGGGGGTGCAGAGATCAAAGACATAGCCCTTCCCTTCAAAGGGCTCACAGTTCGGGTGGGAATTCCAGAAGGTAAATCCCCAGCTACACCACAGTGTGGTAAGTTCTAGAGCAGAAGTTTCCAGGGGGTGCTACAGGAGACAGCAGGGGGGGCCCAGGATCTAGGAGTTCAAGGAAGCCTTCCTAAGGAAGGCAACACCCAAGAAAAGTTTTGAGAGTTGAAGCAGGGTTGTCTGGGGGAAAAAAAGAAAGCCAGGCCCAAGAAGAAGGGTGTTTCGGGTAGAGAGAACATGGTTTTCGATAGCATAGAAGCATGTGAAACATGACACATTCATGCAACTGCAGTGATTTGATACTGCTGGAAAAGAGGGTGCTCGCGGGAGAGTGGCAAGAGATGAGCATAGGAAGGTAGGGGATAGATCAGGAAGTTCTCTTCAGCCCATACTAAGGAGCTGGAGGGGGAAGAAGACAAGTTCCGTTTTAGAAATGCTGACTTTGAGATACAAACGGGATGTGTCTAGAAGGTAACAGAAAATGGAAGACCAGAACTCCAGGAGAGGTCAGGGCCAGATTTCTATTTCTATCTATATCTGTGATATTTCAGAATCTCCTTCATGAAGATCATTATTGAAGCCAGAGAGGCAAATTAGATATGCAAGAAATAGAATATGCAGGGAAAAGAGGGGCAGTAAAAGAACAGAGATGTAGGCAGTGCCCACAGTGAGAAGACTAGAAGAAGAAGAAGAGTCCGGATGGAACTCTCAAGGAAAGAACAATCAGGAGCACGCAGCATATTGTCACCCTAGCCAAGAAAAGAGAAAGATGCACCAAGGAGAAAGAGGTTGGTGATGTCAAACACTGAGAGGTCATGGAGGGCAAAAATAGAGAATCATCAAATGTCATGATCAAATGGGCTTTTGAGGAGAACAGTTTAGGAGGAAGTGGGGGTAAATGTCAGCAGCAAGGGGGTAGGGTAATTAGGGTGAGACTGAGAAAGTGAAAGCAGAAAAGGCAGACTTCTAAGCCTTCTTTGCCAAGCCCGTCCCATTTTCCTGCCTGCCTGTGGTCCTCCACCTTGACTTGGCCCTTTTCTCCTGGCGTGTTGTCCTCCCTCTCTCATCCCCACTGTCTTCTGTCCTAGTGTGATGGCATCTCTCGCCAGCAACAATTCTAGCACTTAGCCAACTACCAGGTTATGAACTGAATCACCAAGTAGACTTTATCAGATAAGGAAATAGGTCAAGGGTTATCATGATGTAACAGGTGCTATCATAGATTCTGCATAATGAACAGAATCTCTCTAAGGACATGTTCGACTGGAAGAATCTCCACTAATCTGTTAACATCGGTAACCCCCCAGGGTTTGGGCCGGTAGGAGGCTGTGGTAAGGGATGCGTTTACATTTTTACCATACACACCACTTTATTGTTTTAGGTGATGGTGGTTGTTGTTTTACAACAAAAATGTATTGGTTTTCTGATTTTAAGTATTTTGGTTAAAAATAAAAAGGCATTTCCTCTATTATTCTAATCTGCAGAGGTACCATTTGGCTAAAATTGTCTATATTTCTTCCTATTGTCTTCATGTTCTCCTCCCATAGTTCTTTGGCAGCCAGAATTAACTCAATGGAAATGTTGGCAAACTCGAGTCAGTCATTTGTTCCCTTTAATGTCACGGCCATATCTAGGTAATTGTTCTCCTATATCAATTGATATCTAGCTTTTAATGTAATTGAATCTTTGAATATCCAAAAGCCACTTATGCAAATTAAAACAATGACTCCACTCAATAAGCCGGGAAGGATAACCACAGTCATTATTAAAGTAAGTGAAGCTAATCAAAGCCTCATCTTCATA
Source organism: Lepilemur ruficaudatus (assembly GCA_963574885.1). Taxonomy (NCBI): domain Eukaryota; kingdom Metazoa; phylum Chordata; class Mammalia; order Primates; family Lepilemuridae; genus Lepilemur; species Lepilemur ruficaudatus. Next base: position 20,315 of record CAUYRT010035707.1, read on the forward strand.
ATTTTCTTTTTAGAAACAAACAGCTGAAATAAGTGGAATCAGGAAGGGAATAATTGGTCATTTTGCTTAATCCCTGCTATTTATAATAATAAACAACACAAATAGCAAACAAATTAACCACTGCTCCCTCTGAGCCAATCAATTACCAAGTCATGACAACTTTACCTCCTACTTCTTAAGTCTATTTTTCCATCACTGATTCATTCAGGCCACTTTTCCTCTCTCATGGACCATAATGATAGCCTCCCAGCCTCTATATTTGTTTCTCTTAAATATATCCTCCATACTGGCCACCAAAATGAGTTCTCAAATACAAAAACTAAGCCACTGCCTTGCTTAAACCCTTAAAAGGCCCTTAAAGCATCGTGGAATGGCTCAGCTCCATATTGGAGCATGTGAGATTATTGGTTTCCTGACTCCTACCTGTGAATCTTCTGGGCTCAGATTCATAGTGCACCAGATTGAGCTCTGTCACCGGAAGTGGGGGCTGCTGTATGGAGTTCAGATCACTGCCACACTCCATTTCCCCTCATGGTGAGTTGCCCTTTGGGGACCTTCATGTCCTCTGCTGTCATTGCACCTTGATCAAGACCACCACAGTGCACTGTGGCAGGCTTTCCTAAGTGTAACATTTGGTAGGAGGGATTAATGCCTCCCTTCCTTCTCTTTCAGAAGGCTTTCATACCCAGAAGCATTCACTCCCTCCCCAAACCTCTGCAAATGGAGGAGAAACCTTTGCTGAGCCATAAGATTTTTTGTTTTTTTTTAAGAAAAGGTAATTGTGCACCGTTTTCCAAAGTCAAGACATGCTTCAGTTCTTTACTTAAAGGATGCTGCTCCAATATGACTTTCTATGTTCACCTCTAAATAAAAAGTCCACCTCACTAGGCACACTATTACAAATACATGATTGGATTTGCATAAAATTCAACTCACTATAAACATGCACATATGTCTTAAAGCTTCATATCTTTGCTTAGAAAATTACTTTTGTGACAACATCCTATTATTATTGCTGTTTTATAAATGGCCTAACATAATTTCCTGGTGTCAATAGCACTAAGAGCAGAGTCTTCTCTGACTTTAAGCAGAACCCAAATGAATGAACCCCTTCAATTAACTGATTATTATTTCTTCTATACCAGACTTCTAAAATAAAAAAGGAAGAAGCTAATTAAAAATTTGTCCAAGACCATTTCAGGAGCTGTTGAAACAGCTTCTGCATCTATAGACCTCAAACATACACACACAAAAATACCTATAGTTCTTGGGATCTGTTGACATTTTCGAGGGCAAGGTTTTCAAACTTGGCCCATTCAAGCCCTTTCATCATGTATAATCCTACCTCTGGAAGACCTTACTCAGGCATATAGAAAATGGTGACTGTAGAAATAGGAATTTCTGTTGAAGAACAGATGGAAGAAAACTTTAGGGGTATAATGCTGACAGCAATAGAAATATCTGTAGGTCTCATAGGCATACAATCAACTAGCAAGCTATGGTCTCTTTTAAAATCCTTAATATGCAAAAATACAAAAGTTGACCACATATATGTCTTCCAAGTCTTGCAGCTTGCTGAGCTCATCCATTCTTAAAAGCCTAAGTTAAAGCCAACAGGGAACTTGTTCAAGGGCATTAGGCAGCTCTAAATCCTCTGGGAGGGCCCAACAGTCAAATTCAGAAGCCATCCAGCAAGGTGCAATGTAAACCAAGTTATGCAAGGAGTCTGTTCCTTTGGCTCTAGATTATTGGGAGAAATTAAGAAAATTTTGGGTCCTTCTTCACATTACAGTTCCTTTTTATCAAATAATAAGAACTTTATAACTCAATACTTAGCCCCTTTTTGCCTTAACTCTCAGGGAACACAGAGCTCAATTCAGAGCTCCCTGCAGTAGCCCCCCAACCAAAGGCTTGGCAGCATCCATACCGCTGGTAACCTCTGTGACCACCTCCCCCCAACACAGACTCCCACATACAGACACCACACGCACACACTCATCCCATCTTCACGTGAGCAACTCCAAAGTGCCCCAAGGAGGTTGTGTTTGAGTAATCAGTTCATCCCCTGGGGTTTCCTCTTTCCACACTTCTTTGCTCCAAGATTGTTGGTGTCGTGGATGCTGTTAGTGCTCCATTCATCAGAGAATTATCTCAACTAAACAGGAACCGCCTTGTCTAGATTATGCCTACTCCACCCCTTCAGAGAAGGCAGGAGCCAATGGCTGACTGACAAAGGGTCTAAAAAACCACACCCTTCATGCTCAGAGGAGACCAACCCTGTGGTGCAATTCATGCTCCAGGGAGCTCTCCATGGGATCCTGCCCAGGTTAGTCCACAGCCAAAACGACATCTGTGCTCGGCTTTCCTCTCTGACCCTGTCCTCTCAGTCCCCTTCTGAGAACACCCCCCAGTAGATCACTTTCACAACAACCCCTGTCTTGGGCTCTGCTTCTTGGGAAAATTTCCTGACACAGTTGGATTTAGTAGACTTTTCCTGAAAAGGAATAACAAGTCAACATAGAACAGCAACAGTGCAGATTCGAGTACCAATGCTACGTTGCTGAGAGAAGGGGCATTGGAGTGAACAGCTGCTATGTATGCATACCTCTTCTCTAAACAGGGATTTGTAACCCGAGAGGAAGGCACCACACCTATTTTCATGTATCAGAAGCTTTTATTCTGTCCTTCTTGACTGTCTTCCAGGGAAGAAAGTGAGAAAAAAAGAGAAAGAAAGAAAATCCTTGGTGCAGGCAGCTCCTAGAGTTTGACACTCGTATTTAAGAGTTTCTGAAAGCTGTTAAAAGAGACTTACAACATAGGAAGCAGATAATTCAACTCTTACAGATCCGCCCTTTCCCAAACTCACTCCAGTCATTTTCTTTCTCAACCACTCTTACCCACAAGCGAAAGGACATTTCCCTCAATTACTTTAGGGATTGTGATAAGAGCTACCAAAAGGGATGTGTGATGCCATGAGGGAGGGGAGAGGGGATGAGATCACCAGGAGTCGTGTGGGAGGGAGATGCACAGGTCAGGCATAGCTCCTGCATCTATGGGGTGTAGATGGCATAGAGTGCAGTGCATGTCTGCCAGGCTGCTGCACAGTCCACTCAGGTGGGTGGGCTACATTTGAGGGATCCACAGGCTGCCACGGGACTAGAGAAAAGGAAGCAATCAACATCACTTGGTGAGGAGAAGGGGAAGGTCAGCAAAGTCTTCACTAAGCATGAGACATCTGATCTGCACCTGAGAGGATAAGTGGATTACCCAGGAGAAAAGGAGAAGACGGAAGTCCCAGGCACAGAGCCCCCACCACACAGAGCTGCGGATGCAGATGGCAGTGCCGGGACCAGGTAAGCACAGGTTACCTGGGGGATGTAGTGGTAGATGAGGTTGGAAAGGTGGCCTGAAATCACCTTAAGAAGGTCCAGAGGATGGCGAAAGTTTCTCCAGCAGGAAGTGCTTTCTTCACGTGTAGCATGAAGACCAATCTGCCCACCAAGTGGGATACATAGATTAGAGAGATGAGAAGGCAGCAAAACCAGTCAGGACGCCCAGAATTGATACCTGGTGCCCACTGTGTACTTACTATGTGTCAGGCACTGTTCCTAGCATTTTATACATTTAATTTCACTTAATCCTCAGACTGAATGTATCAAATACTCTTATGAATCTCAAATAATGGGAGGAAACTGAGACGCAGGTTACGTAAGTTGCCCAGGGAATCAAAGCTAGTAATTACGGAAATGAACGAAACCCAGGGAGTCTGATTCCCAAGTCTGCAGGCTTTTCTGCTCCCCTATTCTGAAATAATTCAGGAGAAATGTTGAAGAACTATCCTAGGGCAGTAATAACTGGAATAGAAAAAAGAGAACAAAACAAATGACATTTTCAAGTTGAATGTAGGTGAGGCAAAGAGATAAATAAAAATAACCAAGCTTCCCGTTTCAATGGAACAGGGAAAGGGATTAGAATTAATAAGAGAAGGAGCAACAGCTTCAGGGCTGAAAATATTAATAACGTCAAGGTTTGAGGCATGCTAAGTTTGCAAAGGTTGGGAGACATCCTGGCGAAATGTCTGAAAATGTTTGCCTTCCTCCCAGCCTCACCTTCCTCCTTCACTCGGTGGTAAGACACCCTCTCCCATCGTCCATGACTCGGTATCGTCATGTTCGCTCTGTCCGTTGCGCTGTCAGTCTGTTCTCAAGACAGTGCCTGGTATAGATGCTGTTTACACATTTATGCCAGTGAGCTCTCTCTTACTGGGTGGCTCCGATAGCAATGAGGGGCTTCACCCCTTGCCAAAAGAATCAGTAAAAATGAAGAGAGAATGTAATGGGGCGGAGACCGCCTGGCACTCCTGGAGAACCCACCTGCCTGAGTGTGAGACAGTCAGCCCTGCCTCCCACGACAGAACCAGACATCCACATAGATTGATCAGTTACCGGGTTCAGATAGCTCTCGGGTCCTCTCACCAGGCACACAAGCCATAGGGAATAGAGACCACTTCAGAATGTCAGCTACTTCCCTAGAGTATCCTTCTTTCAAACACGTTCCTGTTCTTGATAACCTCGTGCACATTGTGTGCTCGTGACATGCCAGGCACTGTTCCCAGCATTTAGCACATTTTATTTCACTTCATCCTCACTCTGATTGAATGTGACAAATACTTTTGTCTCTCTCCCTCTCTCTTTCTCTCTTCTGTCCTCCTGCCCTCTCTTCTTGTTGTTTGTATTAAAAGAAAGTGTTAGAAGAAAAAACTGAGGCACAATACAAATTTTAGAGTTTATTTGAGCAACTGATGATTCACGAACCAGGAAACACCAAACTGCAGAAGGTTCTGAGCTCTGTCAAAGGGGCGTAAGGGGCAGGCTTTGATAAGACGAGTGCAGAAACAAAGGAAATATTTGATGGGTTACAGTTATTCTGTTCTCTTTTTGGTCTGTCTTGCTGAAAGTCCCTAGTTATATAAGTTAATTGGCCACTTCTGATTGGTTGAGTATAAGTTTTTCTCTAATATTTACAAGTAATGGCCCAAGTTAAGTTGTGCTTATGTTTGCAATTTAATCGAGGTTAAGGTTGTTTTCAAGGCCTAACTGGTTTTGTCTGCTCAGGGATTCTTCAGTCCTGGTCTCCATTTCAGTTTGCTTTCACAATCGCCCCTCTTAGGTCAAGCTGAGAGGGTGAGCAAACAGCACAGTGATCCTCTCAGTTACCACCACTGAGGGAGCTGACGTAGTCACTGGGACAGAGAGTCACATAGACATTATCGTCATCGATAGTAGCATCAGGAGGAAGGGTGATATTGTCACTGTCAGCGGCAAGTCTACAGCCATCGTTGGCCAGGCAGGTGAGTTCCTCAAGTTGCCTGATCCTGATGGCAATCGCTGATGTGTGAGTGGCTGCTGGAAGGCATTTGAAACCCTTGAGAGGATAGCATGCACTGAGCAGGTAAACGCAATGGCTATCAAGAGAGCAACAGCTAGAGATTTAAAAGTTCCCTAAAACAGAGATTCCCAAGAGCCAAGACTTAGCCAACTAAGCAAATCACTGGGAGTAGCATCACCTATTTGATGAAAAACTTGTATATGCTCCTTAAGATCTTTTAGATGTTTGGACAACAATTCCTGATTTATTAACCCAGAAGCTACATCTTTCACCAATAACAGCACATGCACTGTCCTCTTGAGTAGTCAGGTTATATACAGGATTCATCTATTTTGCAAAACTACCTAAGCAAGGCTAGAGATCTCAGTTTGTAAAGCTTAGAGAGAAATGGAAATGTCATTAAAGCTTTTTTCTAAAGTCTTGGGGACATTTATAGCAGGCTTTTCTAATCAGAAGTGCCACGGAAGGAATCAACGTCCTGACAAATGAGTGAAACCCAGAACCGTGTACAGTGAGAGAGTTAGCACCATGTGGATTTCTCTCATGAGGAGTTATTTTATGAAATAATGAGCCAAGATTAACAGTTTTGTTGCAGAGAAGGTACTTTGTCTTTGAACATTAGAAGTCACTCTAATCCACAATAACCATTCCAATTTGGAGGCAATTCTCATACAAGCTTGTGTTATATTGGAAATAAAGTCCTGCTCCTATTAAGGATAAAGTTAAATTTTGAGGTTCTCAGTTTGGGCAAGTCTCAGATCTATCACCCTCAGTTTCCTTAAGAACTAGGGAACAGCAGCATTCCCAACTGCGGAAGTTAGGTGAAAAGAAGAGTTTGCTGTAGAATATGGGATTGGGAAACAGCCAGTTCAGGAAAATCTATTGCGATGACAGTATTAATAATGGGTAGAGGCAAAGGAGGATTCTGTGTGGTTACACTGGAAAAGTCTTCATCTGCATGGGCACAAATCCAGCATTCTGACTGATTGTTTTTACATGCTACTTTTTGTACAGTATCAACTAAGGAGTATTTGCAATCAATGTAAGTAAAGCTTAATAAAGCCATTAATAACAAAAACATTTTAATCATGGTGCCAGTGATTTTGCATCATTGACAGATGCAAAAGACTCACTATTCATTGTGTCATTATTTATACTAGCAGAAGACTGAAAGCAATTCAAATGTCTATTGATAAGGGATTTATAAACTATGATATGTCCCCATAATGCTGTTAATGAGCCTTGCAGAAGAAAAATGAGAAAGATCTCTATGTACTGACAGGGAGTGATCTCTAAGATACACTGTTAGGTGCAAAAATCAGGGTGCTAACCAAGATAAATAGTATGTCAACTTTATACATCCATGCATAGAAATATATATGCTTATGTTTGCAAAAAGAAATAGAGGAAGAATGAACCAGAAACAAAATTAGTAACCAGCAGGCAGCTGAGGCAAACAGGGTACAGGGCACAGGCTAGAAGCAAGAGTACCCTGGATCTAACTGTATAATTTTGACTTTGGAATTACATAAATGTTATGCATATTCAAAAAGTGAAATTAAATTTTAAAAAGGAATGAAAACATCTCATGCAGACATTAAAAGGAGCTATTTTAGAGAGGAGTCAAACCAAGGCATAACCGTGGTGTGTGGCTCTCTGAATAACTCCCCCCCCCCCAAGTAGGGTAACCTACTAGTGCCTGCTCAACTCTCTAGATGGCGTTCAGAGGATAAGTGTGAAATGGACGGAAGGCCACTGACAGGGAAAAGACAAGGAATGAATGGATAGAAAAAGGGAGACCATATGGATCAGGAAGAGTGAGGCCAAGAGGAAATGACAAGAGAACAGGAAGTGAGAAGAAGCACGGACAAGACACTGCTTCTCCAACCACTGCCCTTACCAGTCTGCAAAGCCTTCTCCCCCAATCTTGCCAGAGATCTTTGTCATTAGCAAATACTGTGTTTGTAATAAGTTAAAAATATTTTTTCTAACAGCCCCAGTTATTTAGGGGAGACTCGCCTCTCTGTTAGCACTTCCGCCTGTGTGGCAGGATACTATTTTAAGGTGCTGAAGTGTGTTATTCTTCGCTCCCTGCTCCCCTGCTCCCCATCTGAGCAGGCAGGCACATGTGTGTTCCTTACCTCGGGAAGCAGATGCGGATGGTAGAAAATAAAAGCCTGTTGGTCTAACATTCACTGTTCCTTCCACCTCCAGCCCTAGGGAAGAGGGAGGAGGGAGAAAAAAGTAACTGGGGTCCTGAGGACAGAGAGGCTCCAGCTACCACTCCTACAGAGAGGGGAAGACATGCGGGAATGACCACGTGGCCACTGCCCTCTAGGCAAGGAAGCTTGAAAGGAAACCGAGAGAGACCCACTGGGTTTGAAGGGGCTCTGCAGAGAGGGACCTGCAGGGACCATGAACAAAGACTAGATGAGCCCCCACCCATTCTTTGGCAGGGGACAATATCCAGGAACTGTCGGACACAATGTCAAAGAGAGAAAGAGAGTGCTGGGAAGGGGTGAGAGTTTCTCTTCTTTTCCCAATAGCCTAATGTAAATTTCAAAGTTAATGTTAAAGGGGTTCACAGACCATTTGAATGTAGTGTTTATTGTACACTTTAGTTTTTAGGGTGACATTCATGCCCATTATCTCTGATTCTTTCTCAACCTGGTCAGACACCCTTGCACAGCAAGGGGCATAGAAGCTTGATGCAGGGAAATAGCAGGGCATCCCTGGCTTTCCCCAGGGTCTCCCAGACCCTCGCTGTTCCCCCACAGTATCGGCCCTACACAGGGTGCCAGTGCCCCAGTGCCAGAACCCAGAGGCAGTGGCACATCAGAAGAACCAAGAAACAGCAAAGCAAGCAACGACAGAGGCTTGCAGAACTTGTCAGAGAAACATGCAGATTATAACCTCTCCGTTCACCTTTATTTCATTTGTGTGCCCAGAATGAAATTCCACAGAGGTCAAACAAATACGTTTGACTCAAGAACAGCCAACAAAACTGTCCTGCACTTTGTCCCAAAGGCAAAAAAACAAAACAAAACAAAACCAAAAAAAGGTCAGACGAGGGACAGGGTGGAAGGGGATGCTAGCTTAAAATACAAAAGGATCTAAAGAGAATGCCCTTTCTTCTGTGTCCTGGAGATTCAGTAGCTGATCTTGGCTGCTACATAAGCAGATGTGTTTTCTTTAAGGTTAATCACAGTCCTGGAACCCGTCCACCCCCATAAAACAGATGTAACTTTTGGGGCTTTGCAAAGTGGCAGGTGAAACAATTATATTAGGATAAGAACAGTGCATTTCTTGTGTTAACTGAATTCACCAGATTGTTAAAGATTCTAAAAAAAAAAAAAAAAAAAAAAATTGGGCAATCAACCAGTCTTTCCTTACCTAGACTAACTGGTTCTTTGCCTTGCCCATTTTTCACACAGTATTGCAACAAAAACTAACTAACTCACCCGCTGGACCAGGAGCTCCCTGAGGGCTTGGACCGTGTCTTTTCATGTTTTAACCTCCATTGCTTACCCCGGTGCCTGGTGCTAGGAAGAGCCCCACAAATATGCAGCAAGGGTGCAGATGGGTGGTTAGATGAGCCCTCAGCAGATGGAGAGATGAAGCATTATCTGTGGGACAACCCAAGTTGTGCCATCTCAGGACAAATGTGAGGAGCAGGAAATGGGCAGGGTAACAGCAGCCTGTTTTGTTTTGTTTTGTTTTATCTGACCTGTGGGTGGTAGATCTTAGTGATGTGGTGAACTCCCAGGTCACAACTGGAGATAGAGGGTATCAAAGCATATCTGATGTCCTGGTCAATATGTGGCAGCAGGACTTTCTCAAAAGCAGTAATGGTCAAGGATCGTGGCAGGTGATAGCATCATGGGGTTAGGGACAACAGATAAGACCCCTCCACCGACGATTTTGTTAAGGGATATGCAAGTAATAGCAGTTCAGGAGAAATCTCTGGGCCCAATAAGGAATCAAGAGGATTAATCGGGAACCCAAAGTGGAAGCCCAATTAGATGGGCCAGACTGATGATGGTTACATTTTTTGGGGCACACGGCTGCTGAGAAAACACAATATGGAGATTTAGGCAGCAAGACTGATGCCAGATCCCACCCCCGTGAAAGAGCCGAGGGTCTTACTATTCTCCTCGGGGATCCCATTCCAACTCTCTGGTACATTCATGCTCTTCCCTCCTAACCATCAGCACTTAATGATCCCCAACTCTCTCCCATATTGAAAAGGAAACAAACCCATCAACATATAAACAATCTTTCCTTCTCACTCCTCTTGTGTGCACCCAGCTGGGTAGCCCCTGCTCTACTCATTAGACTGCTCTCACTGAGGACAGTGATGCCGTCATTGTTGCTAAACCCAAAAGACACGTTTCAGTATGCATCCTCTTTGCAGCACCTGACGCTGTTAACCACTTCCTCTTTCTTGAGAGTTTCTTCCCACTTTCTATCTCCTCTTTGTCAACTCCTCTTTCTCTGACCATTTCTTCCCAGAATGTCGGTGCTCCTCCTGGTTTTCCAGGGTGCTCTTTTCTCATGCTATTGACCCTCTTATAAGATGTCATCCACTCCCTTGCCCCATACCTGGACGCAAATGGCTCCCAAATCTGTTTTTCATCCCAGATTTCTCTCCAAATCACCATAGCTATATTCATGCACCCATGTCCTGGACTTCTCCCCTTGGCTATTCCATAGGCTGAAGTACACCATTTTAATTCTGTCATGCTGAGGCAGTTTTGATCTTAAGGACAAAAATGAAACTGACAAGGGCCAGAATGATACACTGCAAATCTGTTATAGATGAAAAGCTGACTTGAGATTTGCAGATCATTGGTATTTTTTTTTACTTTCAAAATATTAAGGGGTACAAATATAAGGGATACAAATGGACCCCTTATTATTAAGGGGTACATGGACTGCTTTTATAATGCTTGAGTCATGGCTATAGGTGTGCCCATCACCCAAATAGTGTTCATTGTACCCATTAGATAGGTTTTTGCCCTTCCCCTTAACTCCCCTCCTCCCTGCTTGATTTCCACTGGGTTTGTAAATTTTAAAATTGTAAAAACTGTCTCACAAAAATATTTGGCTTGGTAAACAAAAATGTAAAATACAACTGAAAATAGCAAAAATAGAAAATGGTAAAAATTATCATTGCTCACAAATTAATGAAAAATCAGAGAGTTGATAAAAGATTAGAGGTGGGAAATTTGACATGGTAAACATAGTGGAGCTAAAAGGAAATTTACCATGAAAAAGTTGTATTGTAAAAGTTTGATAAAGATGAAGAAAAAGAAGTTGATAAATCAAGACTTCACTGTAAAATGTACACAGGAAAGATTTTATCCTTATGGAAATAATGTTAGTAAAATAAGAATGCAAGTGGAAACAATTGGAAAAAGTTTAAATATGCCCAATGGAAAATAGTTCAAGGGATTAAACTGACTTTATGGAGTTCATTCTGAAATAAATCTTTTCCACAAAACTCATCAGAGTTGATAGCATCCTGATAGAAATGCTTATATTCAAGAACAAAAAAACTCAGCAGGGTCAAAACACTCAAGACAATGAAGTCAAAATGCCCTGCACTCCCCTTTGATACTTGAACTCCACAGTTTCCAAACTGAACTCACTCTCTGCTGCCCACCTATACCCTAAACCACTTCTATTGCATTGCCCATCTCAGAAAATGGCACCGTCACCCCCAAGTCAAAATTCTGCACATTCCCCTGAAATTTCCTCTCTCTTCCTTACTGCCTTTCCCCCACCTCCACGTTACATCACATCCTGCCTTTTCTGACTGCTAAGTGTCCCTCAATGTACTCTCTCCACCCCATTTCCAATATGAGTCCTGCTGCTACAGCTGTTATCACATCTGGGCTACAGCCTCTTAACTGGTCATACCAATTCCCTCGACTCTAAAACCACTCCACACGCTGGCAAGTAAAGAGATCTTCCTTAAATGCAAATCTGATTGTTTGCTCTTCACAGGTTCCCTTTGCCCTGTGCCTGGCATCTAAGGGCTCTTGTGATGTTTACATCTCCAGCCTCACCCCACCATCACAGCCACATCGTGCCTCTCTCTGTGTCTTGGACTTTCCACGCTCTCTCTGGTTCAAAGGCATTGCAGTGGTTCTCCTTCTACACCAAATCCTGCTGCCTTCACCCCAACCACTAAAACCCTAGTGCTAGTGAATTCCTACTCAGCCTTCAGGAATTATCTATTTCCTATTAATTCCTACTCAGCCTTCAGCAATTGTCTATTTTCTGGTTTCTCTCTCCCACTTAATCATAAAGTTCTTAGGAAAAGATCACCTTTGTATTCTTAGTACTAAGTACAATAATATTTGTAATTACTGACACATAATAATATCTCCTTAAATATTTGTTGAACTAATGGATGCAACTTATGTAATCTTTACAACAATCCTGCATAGCAGGTATTACTACTCTCATTTAAAGAAGCTCAAAGGAGTTAAGTAATTTGTCCCAGTCCTCACAGCAGGTAAGTAGCAGCTCAGATTTAAACTTTATCAGTTTATCTATAAAGTGCATGTTATTTCTATTCCATCACGCTGCGCCTTTCAACTAGATGCAACCAAAACATGGAGATGAGGCCACAGATTCTACAAATATAGCATTGAGAGTCAAACAAGGAGAGTAACGCATCAAAAAATCATTATAACACGGTGTGGTCTGCAGTCACAGATGCATGGACCACAGGTGCACATAGAAAAGAGAATGGCCGTGGGGATGAGGGAGGTTAAGAAAGACTATGAGGGGGATATTACAGCTAGAGTTTAAAAGGTGAGAAAGATCTTATTCACGAAGCTGGGAAGAGAATCCTGGGCAGATGTAGAAAATAAGTTTAGTTTTCTTATATATCAGTTGCTGCATCAGAATAAGCTTAAGAAATTAATATTCTCTCTGAGTGTATAGACGACAAAGCTGCTAATGCCAATATTTTGACATTTCAAAACTCTGAAATGATTAAATGTACAAGAGTATAAATGCTAGCGAGAATGATTTCTCAGAAACATCAAGCATTATACTGAAAGTGTCTTTCTTGGATGCTGCCAGAGTACTCGGGTAGGCCATTATGAACGTATTTCTTTATGTCTTTTGACTCATCAATGTATTCTGTCGTGTTCCAAGTGCTAATTAAAATTGCATGCTGACTGCCAAAGTAAAAGTAAAAGCATTTACATTAAAATAAGTGTCTAAATTAAATGGCTCAAAACACAGAGTCTGATTCCAAGTTGATATATAGGTAATTTGCCCCAGTCACCATAGCAAATAAGTAGCAGTATAGACTTAAACTTTATCACTTTAACTATAAAGTGTATGTTATTTCTATTCCATCACGCTGTGTCTTTCAACTAGATGCAACCAAAACATGGATCAAAACATGGATATGAGGCCACAGCTCCTACAAGTACAGCATTGAGAGTCAACAGAAAGAGTAATGTGTTAGCCCTACCTTACCCTACCCCATAACTGGTGGGGAAGAAGGCTGAGACTCAGACATAAAATTTAATAAATAGTGTATTTTTCCTGATATTTCTAATTACCCAAAATAATTACTTCAAGTTTACAAAAAACAGCTTCCAAGCCATTGTCATTCCATTATATCCTCTCATTAGACTAAAATGGTTTGATTTCAGATTTTGAGGCTAAATGTGATATTCTATGTGAAGAATACATTGCCTATCATTCATATGTATCTGTGAGTCCCTGTCAAAAAGAAATTTAATCCTTAGTGAATGATTCATTGTCTTATTACCAAATAAAACAAATAAAAATTTGTTCTACAAATGTTACGATGAGATCATTTTTCAGGGAAAAAAGCAAAATTTCTTAACTAGATATTGGATTTGGACACTGAGCATAAGACTTAATACATAGCAAATGCTCAGTAAACACAGACTAATGTTCTAATTAGTTGAGTAGAAAAATATCAGGTAGAAGTGCAAGCAAATTCCAATATATACCAACTCAAAAAAAAAAAAGAATTATTTTTCAACTTGTGAAGACAGCCCAAAAGTAGTGCTGGCAACCTGTGAATTCCCTAATTCCTCATTTCATTTCTGGACCATGCTTGCCAACTCTTCTGTCTAGTCTATGCCCTGCCACACCCACCATTTGTTTCCTATTTTTCAGCCCTGGAAACTGAAACTCCATCTTGAAGTTCTACTCAAACACCATGCATCTTCCTATCTCTCTTCTTCTGCCCATGCTCCAGTGTCTGCCTGTAAGGTCCTTCAGTCGCCTTCTCTCAGCCGCATTTTCCATCTGGCAAACACATCTTTCAAGACCCATTCAAATGCCACTTCCTTCTAAGCTGTCCTGGCTCACTTTAAAGCAGAATTAATCAACCTCGCCTTTGCACTACCGTGTCACTTCATTCATTCCTCTATTGTGGTACTTGTCACGTTGCAATGTAACTACTTTACATAGAAAACACATCACATTTATCTTGTTACTCTAGGGCTTTGGACCAGTAGCTGGCACATAAAAGCCAGTCAACAAATGTTTGCTGAGTAAGAAATACTAAGGTCTGTTGACTGAAGGTAAGCAATTTTAAGATAAGCATTGTAATCTAGAGTAGGGTACTTGAGTTCACCAGAAGAAAAATATTACAAGTGAATGCCAAGTCAACATTTAATGCCAGCCTAAAATAACCCTAGAGGTACCTAAGAATCACATAATTCTAGAGCTGAAAGGAAACTTCAGGACAATCTAGCTACCCTCTGCTACATGAATCAGAAACTGTGGCCCAGAGTGCATCCAGGTTTCACAACCAATAAGGAGCAGGTTCCCTAACCCAGGCCTCCTGACTCCAAGTTTACAGCATTCTCCATTATACTCTGCTATCTATCTGATGACCTTTTCTAGCTTAGTGCCATCATGCGAGATGACATTTTATGGTCTAGTCCCAAACAAATATTTTACCCACTCTGGCACAGGGGCAAAAGAACAGATTGTCTTGAGGAAACTATTCATTAGTCAAAAACAAATGCTTGCATGGGTGAATCCACCTGTGTGTTTATATATGTCCCTGAAGGATTAACGAATACGGCCTTTCTAAAAAATTTAGTTTAAAAAAACACATACTCAGAAAAAAAAACTCTTGCTGATAAGTTATTCTTTTAAAAAAAATACTCCTAATGCAAAGAAAATTATTTGCTTTCAAGGGAGAAGCCAGTTACACTGTGCATAAAACAGAACGCTGTCCATAAAACACAAATAAAGAAGCCTAATCATACCGATTAGGCATTCTCTACAGAACAGTATTAAAATGCTAGAGGGAAACACATGACAGATTTGGAGTAGACATTAAGTTGCTCAAAGTCAAAAGAATCAACTTATTTTTGTACCTTTAATTACTTAATATGAGACTCATTTTGTTGGCTATGTTAAGATAAAGTAAAAACTATATAAGTGTGTATCAAACTTGTACAAATAGAATCAAATTGCATGAAACTTAATATTGTTCAGAAAAAGGATATCTAGCCAACCATGTCAGATCATAAATACTAGCACTGTAATAAATATTAAAACTGAATATTTAAAAATGGTTTGCAGCACTAGGAATGAATTTTTATTTATACAACTGGTGTGACTGCATCGATAAATATATAAATGAAAGGCGAGGGTGTAAGTTAAGAGATAATAAATCATGCCCAGCATCTGATTTAACCTCAGTTTTTTAAAGCAATCAAATATTTATGTGTGAATTATACATGCCAAATTTTTAACCCCAGCATATATCTGTCATCAGTGGGCATATGCTCAGGTGAATGTGAATTAATGTTATAATCAGCTTAGGCAAAGCATAATTAGAAGGATAAAATTGTCACAAGAAAATAATGCTTGCTAAAGCCACAATATGTTTTCTTTTTTATTGTTGTTTTGAAAAATTAACCACAGTACTGTTCTGTTCCATGAAACTGTATACCTGTATACCTAAGTTACAGTATTTATTAAGCATCCACATAGAAGACAAGCAGGAAAAAGTTGTTCATTATTTGAAATTGATACTAAATTGGAAAATGTCAGAAACAACAGAAGCATTTTACATATAAACATAAACTTAGAATTGAATAGGAAAGGGGAATATAATAGATAAATATAAAAGAGCAATTTGAATATCTAAGGCCTTGAAATCAGATAAATAAATTTCTAAAACTCAGAAGGCAAAAACTCTGAGATTACTTTGAGAATTTGAAAATTTATTATACATTTGCATAAATTTGGTAATCAAGACAAAGAAAGATAAATACTTGGGTTTGCATAAAAAGAGATAACACTTAAGTAATAGATCTTTGTAAGACCCAGAGAGTGAATTCACTTTTCAGCATCTCAGAAATAAGAAGGAGAAAGAAATGGAAACATTGATTAATGAGCAGAATGATAGCTAATTACAAAATGATGACAGCCTAAATTTAAAGGACATGAATGTAAAAAGAAAAATTACCCAGTTATTTTAATCTATGAGAGTTCAACTAGAAACACTAAAAAAAGTAAAAATTTACCCTAGATATCAAATAAAATCTTCCAGTTACCAACTACTATTTGATATGTAGCCAAAAGTAGCAATAAATAATTCACCATTGGGGAGTAATAAAAACAGGATAATATAATAATTCTGAAAGACAAAATCCAAAAGGACTAACAACATAAATTAGGTGGTAAATAAAATCTCCTCTGCTTCCTGACTTCTAAAATTAAAGTCTTCGCTGGCTATAGCTAGAATTATAAAAAGGGATTTTTGACAGTTATCAAGAAATTTACTGGAAAGTCTGAGTTTATTCTACAAATAGATTCTAGTTAATTAACCAATTGAATGACTAAAACAGTTTCAAACATGACATATCTATTTTTTTTTATCATGATAATGAGAAATGAACAATGTTCTTTCTCCTCAAAGAGAGAAACCTGGAATGGAACGCCTACTGAGTCACTATCAGGGTTCCTTTCATCAGCATTTTGGAATTTTCCAGAGATTTAAGATCCAATAGAAAATAAACCTTATATCTCATCATAATAAAAGATTCTATTAGCTAATAAAACATATGTTTTTGTAAGTTCATACATATTTATTACAAAAACAGAATCTATGTTTAGGTCTTCAGAACAGAAATTTTTTACAAAACATCCCTTTTAACAAAGAATAGTTTTCATAAAGTCCTTTTTACAACGGTTTCAGTTATATATTCTCATGCCAAAAACCTGTTTTTAGAAATAAGATTTTGCTCATGACTGTTTAAGTTGTAACAGGTACATTAGAATCAAAGGCATATTATCTACTTTGTGTTACATCTTCCACAAACAAACTGAGCTAGTGTCCTTTAAAAATCCATGGAATAAAGCCCAGAGCAGATAAAACATAATGAGTATCAGTCCAAAAATGATTGCCAAAGATAGAAAATATTATTACTGGAACCCAGAAATTCAATAAGCTCACATAAATTTAGTGCAAAACCTTGCTCTGGGCCCAGCCGCATATTTTATTTCTTTAGAACATCAGTTGCAAAGCTGTTCAGATTTTTTAAAAACATCAACTCTTATTTTTCTCTTTGAAGACAAAATGGTGAATAAATTAAATTCAGGAGTACAGTTTGTGAATACAGACACGTGGCATTTATAGTTCAGAAAATAGGAGTCATGTAATGTTCAAGTAAATTTTCAACTGAGAAATACAGATGCAATTAAAACTGTATTCTGTGTCTGAATCTATACTACAAAAATTACCTGTACAATGATTACTAAGTAATCATCTCGAATACCACTTCAGGTGTTGCTTAATGCCACCTGAGAGCAGTGTTCTCATATTTAGGGTGTGCATGGAGTACAATACAGGAAACTTGTTCAAAATACAGAAACCCTGAAGCCTGGGGTGAGAAGGACAGCCTTAGAGTTCTGGAAGGTCAGGGAGAACTCATCACTCCTCATGCCAAAGGATGAAGGAGTAAAGCATAGAGCATAAAGGTGCGTAAAGACTGACATGCCTTTGATGTGGTATCAACAGTTACTGCATTTGAATTCCCTGCATTCAAAATTTAGACCCAATTACAAAGTGACTCTCCCAAGGATTTCATACTTTTCTACAAATCTTGATAGTGCAAGTCTATCTAATATTTTTAACTCAGGGTTCCAAGAATCTAAAAAAGGGTTTGCATAGATTTTAACACAATATTTGGGAGCTAGAAGAGGCAATCAGAACCATTTAGTCCAATACTCTACAGGTGAGAATAAATATTTGAAAATACTATTTCCTGAATTCTGAAGAAGTTGCAGTAAGTTGAATTAACTCAAAGAAAACAACTTTCCACACACAATAAGCTATTTGATTATCTAATTATCAATACCTATACAGGGGAAAATAGTGTTAATTGAAAAAATTAATGTTTGTTTTAAAAATGCTTGTTAGTATGTTGACTTCAATTATGGGTTTGAAATTGTGCAATTTCACAGCAGTCAGATAAAATAATGCAGCTCCAGTGAAAAGACCCAAAAGATGAGAAGTTGCAAATCTCTCAACTTTCCCCCATTTCCAGTTTGCTCCTTTTGCTGGCTGTTAACCCCTTCAGTACCCAGCCTAGACAATGGCTGCTCCCTTCCTCTAATTGCTATTTCAAAGGACAGGCACAGCCTTTGGAACAGTGTCTTTCCCCAGGCCTGATACAGAAAACGAAGGAAATCCATTCCTACCACTGGCTGCTGTAAGAAACAGAATTTGGGATTGCTTCACTTCCAGCTCCTGTAGAGTGAAAGGCAGGTGCAATAACCCAGTAAATGCGGTGAGACAGTAAATGGAAACTGACATAAACATAGCAATAAAAGCCTAATTCATTCTTGACAATCAGTACTTAATGGAATGGGGATGATGTTGCACTACAAAAGATCATAGAATTTGAGCTGAAAGGAATCTTAGAGGCCATAACATTTTGCATACCTTTTGATTTTCAAAATGATTTTGAAGATTTGACCAGAGCGTTTGTTCGCTATTGGTTCAGGAAGGCTCAGTTTTGACCAAACACAACCCAAACAGAATTTCATGGAAGATGGTCACGGGACTAATTTAGAAATGTAATCCTCTGAGCTGTCTTCATACAGAAGGATAAGGAGGTTCCTTTCCACCCGGCTGGGTCAAGGCGGACTCCCAGCTGCTGGGCTGTTTTAGTCCATCTCGGCCCCTCACCCCTGCCTCCAGCCCTGCTGCCAGACTGCCAGGCGGTTGTGCTGCCCAAAGCAGCCCTCTCTTTTTAGAACTTGCTGAGCCTTTACCATCAGGTAAGCAGTTCGTGACAAGAGAATCCTCAGGGCCTTTCTGATAAATCAACACGAGCCCGATTTTGCTCGATTCGGGCACGTTTATACGTGGTTCTCAAGTTTGGGTCTAGGGAAGTTTCTAGGCAGCCTGGAGTTCGTAGAGGAATCGGTTTTGCTTTTGCAAATCAAAAGGGTAAAAAGGCACATGTGACTACCCAAGTTGGAAAACCGAGATACCACTGCCCCCCTCACTGGAGCGCACAGCACTCATGCGGGAAGCGGGTGGCCGCGGTGCCTGCGCTTTCCCCGAACCCAGGGCATCTTCGCTTCCACGGCGCCAGCGCCGGGTGGTCTCTCGACACAGTGCTTGGTGCAGGGCCACACGCCAAACTGGAAATGACAGATTCAGCACTAAGTAAAATGACGGAGCAAGGACACAGTGGCGGACAAGGGCCATCTCCTAACCCTAATCCCCAAGGCAGTCTAGAATGTCCGAGTGCGCGCTAAACGCATAAAGCACTCTGCTCATCCAGCTGAGTCCCCAGGCCGGTCGCCTCCCCTCCGCGCCCCCACCTGTTGTGAAGCTCCCCCAAGCTCCTTCATGCCCAAGTGATTTGGAAACTGCCAACGGACACCCAGAGGCAAGGGAATGTGACGGACGATCATAAATATGCAGAAGAGACGGAGCCAAAATAGCGGACACACGGGGCTGACACTCGCAGGGGTCGGGGACCTGGAGCCAGGCCCCCGCCCTCACGGCCGCGCCAGCGGTGACAAGGCCGGGCGGGCGGCGCCGGCGCACTCCGGCCACAGCGCCTGCAAAAGGGGCCCGGGGCGGGCTGCGGGAAACCTCGCAGACGACGGGCAGCGAGCGCTGCGGCCGCCGCTCCGGGGCTCTGCGGCCGGCCCGCCACCCGCCGCAGCCGCTGCAGCCCCTGGCCCGCTCCCGCCGGGCCTCCGACCCGAGCCCCGGAGACGTGCGCTCTCCCCTGCCGCGCGGCCCGGCTGCATGGAACCAGGCGCGGTGCCCCGGCCGGCCGAGCCCACCACCGGGCGGGAAGCCGCCGCCCGCCACAGCGAGGGCAGGAAGAAGATGGCGGCGGCCGTGACGGCGGCGGTCTCGCACGCGCCGCTGACGCCAATGGCGCGCGCCGCTCGGCGGGCCGCGGATGGTGGCAGCGGCGGCGGCGGCCCGGGCTCCGGCGAGGGGCGGGGCGAGGCGGGGAGGGGGCCGGCTGGAGGCGGAGGCCGGGCCAGAAGCTGGAGGGAGGCGGCAGGGACAGTTTGTTGTGCTCGGAACATGGCGGGCCTCGGCGACACGGCCGCCCCGGGAGAAGGCGGCGGTGGCGGCGCGGACGGCCAGGAGCGGGACCGCCGCGGCGAAGCGGAGCAGCCGGGCGGCAGCGGCGGCCAGGGGCTCCCGCCGGCGCCGCAGCACACCGAGACGCTGGGCTTCTACGAGAGCGACCGGCGGCGGGAGAGGCGCCGCGGCCGCACAGGTGAGGCGGGCAGCGGCGCTAGGCCGCGGCGCCGGCCCCGAGGGGCCGGCCGGGTACCGAGGGCGGCGGGGGTTCCTTGAGACCGCGGCCCGCGAGCCCCGCGGCCGACGCCGCCTCCCAGGGCCGTCCGGGCTGCGGGCGCGCGGGGCCGCCGAGGCTGCCGAGGCTCCACGGCCGCTGACAGCTCCTCAGGCGCCTCCACGCCCGGCCCAGCCCCCGCGGCCGGCGGCAGGCCAGGTGCGGGAGGGCTGCGCTGCGCTGTTCTGTCCCCGGATCACTTTGCTCAGAAAGGTCCTACGTTGGCATCTCGCAAGCCTAACGGAGCTTAAAAATGAGAAGCGCACGGCTGACTTCTTAATTACATTCATGCCAAGGTGACTTTTTTGTTCTGTATTTTAAGAAAACTTCAGCCACAGAAACCTGTTAACTTGCCCTCCAAATAGATTTTTCACAGACATAACTAACAGTGTGATAATGACTGAAGTTCAGTAGTTTTGTCCGGAACAGAAATATTGAACACTCCTTTAAACGTTACATGTGAACTTTCCCTAAACGGAAACTTAAACCAAAAAAAAAAAAAAACAATTTGCTACATAAGAAAACGTGTACTTCTAAATTCTTTCAATGACTAGTTTTAAGCATATTGTTAAATGTTATAATTTCTATAGGCTATAGGATTTTATTCTTGTTTCTAAAGAATTTTTTAAAAATTGCATTTGTATTCATATTGCAGTTGCATGTTAGGTTTAAAAGAAAAAGGAAGATTTTGAGATGTATGTGTTGCATATGTAGAGTGATCCCGATATTTTAATTCTTACTTAAGTCTAAGCTTTGAACAGCAGCTGAACCATAGCTCCATTAAATTTCTTCCAACTAAAAAATTTGTTTCTAGTACTTAATATGGGTTGTACTAACCGTTATTTCCTGCAGCTCATGCAAATAGATGTTTTAGTTGTAAGGCTGACTCCATCATTGATTGTACTGGGGTATTGAAATTGTAGTAGTTAGAGGGCATAAAGCTGATCTGATGAGTTCCTAATTGATTTGCTGATTCTCAGAGCAAGACAGGTTCAATTTTGAAGCGGTCCATTATCTTTGAAAAGTTAAGTACAAACTGTGCCTTGTTCAGTCTTTTTCAATTAACCACTTAAAAATTTTCAACCGTACTTTATTTGATTTAGTGTTCAGTTAAACATTTGCTTGCAAGAGTATTTACTTTCTGAATTGGCAGGATCTTAGTAAGGCAAAGTATTAAATCGCTTAGCTGTCTGTTTACTTAGATTTGAATATTGAAAGTGCTCTGTTGCAAATAGAAATAGATGTGGCCAGGTTTCACTATAGTTTCTTTAACATATTTTAGAATTGCAGGAAGGCCAACAATTTTAAAGCCTTTTTGTGGTGTTTGCATGGAGAGGAGATGAAGTTGTCAGTATCCGTTTTTGATGAGCATTTATGTTGTGCTCTTACAGTAATACCTACTACTCTTCCCTGGCCCTTTCCGGATGGTTCTGGATACCTGGACTTCCATAGACTTCGTTACACCATGCATCCATTCTTCGTCAACATCGTTCACTGAGCATGGTTTACTTAACATGTTTAAAGCTGAATGTTTGGCCCATAGTTGCTGAATGTCGTTATTACCGGGACACTTCCAGCTTTAGCTGTTGGGGTAGTCTTCATTGTTTTCCCAAATTCATTGGTTTTGTGTGGGGAGAGATGACAGTGGCCACATTTGTTTTGCTGGGTCACACTAGCCTTGGGGACCAGGCATTAGGTGAGACTCATAAATAAGACATTTGTTGATCAGTCTTAACAGCCTAAGATTCCTTAAATGAATGTACATATTAGGTACTTATCCAATTTCTCTGCATCTGAGTAAAATAAAACGTAGTGTTTGAGGTTCTTTTTTTTGTTTTATACCTGTCCTTATTTAGAAAATAGATATGCATATTGGTTTATATAAACTGCTGTCTATACCATATATTGTCTATGCATCTATCTACATCAAGTATAAGCTTTCTTTTTTCTTATCCAACTCTTCTATCACTTGATTATCAGAACTCCCTTTTTGGCTTTTATATATGCAGTCTGACAGGAGGCTGAAACTTATCTCAGATGCTAGTACTTACACCTGAACCTAGTTAGAATTGCATCTCACACTCATCATTCCTGTTTTCGTGCGCTGTCCAGAATGGTTGTTATGTATTCCACTGTTGCCTGTGTGGTCACTGGCCTTGAACTCTGGGTGTAGTGTTTATCAAGAACTGCCCATTCACCTCTTCTGTATTCTTTTTTTCCTGCTCTTAAAAATACTACCAGCTTCTATTGTCCTTTTTGACATAAGACCAGATAAATACATATTATCATGGTTTTGTGCTTGTTCCTCACTTACTTGTCTGCAGAGTTCTAGGTGGGAGAGTATCTGCATAACCGTATTTTCATTTAGGCATCTAGGTCCAGCAAGCCAACCTTCGACTAAGAATTAGGCAATCTGTGTTCTTGGCTTGGTTCGGTTGTTGAATTGCTTTGTGGACTCTGTACTTGCTTAGAGTGCTTGCCTAAAATCCATTTGTCTGTTTCCTAAAGCCACTGCTAAGTAGTTTAGTATCAGAAGCATCTCTAAGTTGGTTCTAGTCACCATGAAGGCTTAATAGAAGGTAGAAGGCTTGGTGCACAATAAATGTAACACCTATGGTGAGGATGAAACAATACCTGTGTAGTATAGGTGTTGGAGATGCGTAGGGATAGGTGTTGCTTGTGAAACAAAGGACCTTGAGTCAGATACAGGTGCACAATACTGTTTCTAATGGTAATGGTGGCAGGGGACCTATTTCTTTCCTTCTTTAATGGTGACTCTTCCATCTCTTTTGCTTCCCTTTGCTGCCTTTACCCATTGTTAGACCTCTTCTTGCTTTACCTCCATAGACTGAGCAGAAGCAGGAAGAAAGATTGACACCCAGAAAAGTCAACAGCATTTTTAGCAATTCCCACAAAAGATTTCCAGTGGGACAAAGGTTTTTAACTATTCATATTCCCTATTTTCTATTATTTGTGTTCTTGAAAGTTTGTCAAGTTCTTCTTACAGATACCACATTTTTAATAAAATATGTTTTCTTGTAACCAGTCTTCACCCTCCATAAAATATATTACATAGTTATCCCTATGGCCCCAAACTTAACCTAATGGATGATTAAATGCTGACTGATACTGAAATTATGCTCTAGAGTCAATTACTTATTTACAAATAAAAATAATTATAAAACTGGCTGGGAAATTAGGTGAATAACTACAACCCTGATACAAAGTAAAATTAGTTGCTTCTCTTCTGACAAACTATTACTGTGCTTTTAAAATTCTCATTTGCTTTACTTAGTACATATAAACTAAACAAACAATGAAAAGTTACTCATTTTGGTCTTTGATCAGTTCCGTATCGTAGCTTTTTAAAATGGTTAACTTCAACCTGATTTACCCTCCAGAATTCAGTCTTAGCACCTCATTTGTGCTTCAGTGTGGGGAACACTTATATAAAAGAAGTCCCTAGAAAAACTATATAACGTTGAGTGTCAGCTTAATGCTATTCTGTTCCCCCCCCTTTTTTTTTTTTGAGACACAGTCTCACTTTGTTGACCCAGGCTAGAGTGCATTGGTATTGTCATAGCTCACTACAACCCCAAACTCCGGGGCTTAAGTGATTTTCCTGCCTCAGTCTCCCAAGTAGCTGGGATTAGAGACATGTGCCGCCATGCCTGGCTGATTTTTCAATTTTTTGTAGAGATTGGATCTTGCTCTTGCTCAAACTGGTCTTGAACTTCTGGTCTCAAGCAATCCTCCCACCTCGGTCTCCCGAAGTGCTAGGATTATAGGCGTGAGTCACTGTGCCTGACCTCTGTTCCCATTTTTAATCCTTTGCTTCATAACCTTATGATCTTGGAAAATGTCACTACTCTTTTTGTACTTGTTTTCCATCTGTAAATTCATAAATATTCTACCTGTTCCTTACTTCCCTAAATGAGACTATAAACATTTTTTGAAAGTCTTAAAACTTGAATATACTGTATAAAATTGTTCCTTTTCTTACATTTGACTTAGGCAGAATTGCTGTTGTATTATTGATTCCGAGAAAAGCTGATTACTGATTGGCTCTAACAAGGGTGTGCCTGTATATTTGTTTAATAAACTTACATGTAATGTTTTAGTATAATCTTAATAAAGTTTATTAAAGTTTTACATTATTTAAGACTATGGAGATTTGCATGTTTCATATTTTCCTAACAGTTAACCAGTATTACTTTCCATCTTTTTAAATGTTCAATGCTATTTTAAGAAAGATATATTTAGACATATTACTGAACATACAAATATATTTATGGTTACTCATTGCTTTTAATTATACTTTTTTATCCTAGGTTCTTGTTTGTAAAATAAGCTTTCTCAGAAAATAATTAAACATGACCACAAAGGAGGTCTACAGAAAGTAAATAGGCAAAATAATTTTTTGAAAAAATGATTAAACATATTTCTTCTTTTAGAGATGAGGAAGAAGCAATTTATATCATACTTTTTCTCCATTTAAGGTACTGGATCACAGAGCAATTTTGTAATAGGAGATGAATATTGAGTAAAAATATGCTGGAGGAATTGATTTGGATTTATAATTGGTATTAATTCCCTTATATTAAATATTCACAGTTGATAAAACTTAGTTCTAATATAGAAGCACTTATTTATATTATAATTAAATAGTAAATACTTCTACTTTTAAAAGACTTTTACTGAGTGGTATTTTTTCTTAGTAAGATCTAGATAAATGAACTAAAACTGGTTGACATCTAAAAAGTTGTCAGTGTTCAGAAAATAAATATTTGGGCTGGGTACAGTGGCTCACACCTGTAATCCCAGCTCTTTGGGAGGCTGGGGAGGATTGCTTGAGCCCAGGAATTCGAGGTTACAGTGAACTATGATCAAGCCACTGCACCCCAACCAGAATGACAGAATGAGACCCTGTCTCTAAAATAAAAAATAAAATAAATATTTAGATTATTTCATTTTGAAAAGGATTTGCTCTTAAATGCAAAGGCAGACGTTTGACATAACAAATGAGAGTGACTATTTTTCTAAGAAGGAATGAAATCATCACCAGAGTATGGAAAATGTTAAGATGTAATAACAGAGTTCCTGAAGAGTGATATCCACAGTTAAAGAACAGTAGCCTTCCTAAATACCCAGGCAAGTATACCCCGAATCACAGGACAAATAAGTTCAGACAGGTCTGTAGAATGCTGGAGAACAATGTTTAACAAAACAAAAACACTGAAACACAGTACACTTTGGCACTAAAAATTGAGTAGCCTACTGTGAAATGTGACCGTAGCTAGGGAAAGGTGGGTGGGGACCAGACTAAGCAGCAAGGCTCACTTGATAATTGGGAGGACCAAGCAATGCATTCTCCTTCCTCCTGGGCATGAATCAAAGCCAGATTAGGGCTAGGTCATTTTCTGTTGGCATAATTTTCAGATAGATGGGTGATAATTATGGTGGGGAGAGAGCATGCTAAATTCTATTCTCAATTTGCCCCTTAACTTTTCTGTATCTTTGGACAAATCTGTTTACCTCTGTGAACCTCAGTTTCTATATTTGCAAAATGTGAATGCCATTAACTGCTCTCTTTAGAACTCATAATTGTGGAAAATGTATAAGATAGTGTGTCCAAGACCTTTGTAAACTCTCTCATGCCATAAAGTGCAAGGATCCTAATCCCTTAATCAGAACTACTTCCCCAGAGGTGGATGAGGAGGTAGGATAAAGCCTTCAAGATATTTAACCCCTTGAAAGCTTGTTTTTTATTTTATTTTTTTAATATTTCTTTATTGTATCTTTAAAGCATTCCCCAGCTCATTGGCATAGCATTAATTGTGTGTGCACAAAGACTACTCTTACATTCAGAACTCATTAGGGGCTGGACTTGGGGAATATCGAGATACACGGTACCTACTCTTAAAAAGTTCATGATCTCGTAAGGGAGCCAGCTACTTAACAGTGTAGCTTCACAGAAATAAGCCCAAGGTGCTGTGGGAACACAGAGAAAGGAGGGTAAGCAGAGGTTCTAGTTTTCGAGAAAGAACACACAGTGGCCTGTTCACAAAAGCGCTTGAGGCAACGATAGGCAAAGTAATCTAATGGTCAGAAGTACGTGCTTTAGTGATAGACTGCTTGACTTTGAATTCTGGCTTTACCACTTGCTTCCTGTGTGGCCTTGGAGACCTCCTTAGCCTCTCTGTGCTTTGGTTTCCTCATCTGCAAATGGACGTAGCAATAGAACCTGTTTCATAATTGTGAGAGCTTTGCATTCAAAATATGTTAGCTGTTTATCATTTGATTTTTAAAAATCTTGTAGAATCTAAATTGGTGTTTATAACTAAAATTCTTTGTATGTCTAGAGATAGAATCCTGACACAACATTATTTTGTATTTATAATATAATTAAAATGCTTTCATGTGTTTATGTTGCATCATAACCTATTTATAGAAAATTAGTTACTTAGCTTATATCATTTGTTAAATATACTTATTTGGCATATTACGTTTTAACCATAGAACCAGGATTACAAAAATAACATTAGTAAACATTAGGTAACCACCAAACCAGAATTGGTTAAATCTACAGAACTTGTGAAATTAACAGTAAATAGCTCAAGACATTATGTCATGCTTTGTGGTTTTCATATGCTTTCATGTAAATATTCTCTTAGTCCCTCTTTACCTTGTGGAAGGCAAGCAGGTAACAGGTGTCAAAAAAATTGCTCTAGGGTGAGCGCAGTGTGGCTCATGCCTGTAATCCCAGCACTTTCAGAGGACAAGGAGACAGGTTAGTTTGAGACCAGGAGTTCGAGACCAGCCGGGACTACATAGTGAGACTCCTTCTCTACAAAGGAAAAGAAACAACAAAAAAACCCACAACACTCTAAGCCTCCACTTTCTCATCCGTGAAATTGGCATTTATGACTTGACCAGGGTCACAGGGCTAATGTGTGAGAGAGCTGGTGCTAGAACTCCCTTCCTCTGGTTGCTAATTCCATGTTCTTCTGTGGATCATGACAAAACTCTTACTATGGTAAAAGCTGTCATCTGCAGTCACCAGAGAAGACACTGTTATGGATGATTTTCTAAATAAACTTTTTTAATTTGCTTTTTTAAATTTAAAATTATTGTGCACTAACCTGTTTCTATATCTCTTTAGCTCAGGTGACACAGTCATGGGCTGCCCAGATTTTCTCCTTGCACTGACTGTGGATGTCCCTGACCAGGGCAATCATAGGCTATGACTGCATCGTGGCACTCTGTTCTCGGTGATGGGGGTGGGAGAGAGGGGGTTGGGTTTGAGGTTCAGCTACCTGTTGCGTTCCCTTCACTCACTCAGATGCATAGAGTAGAGAATGCCCCCCTCCTCTGTCCTCTATGGCTGCTACATTGAGAATTGAAGCTTTTCACCTTTTCCCTACTTACTCCTCTGTTCTTGGGACAGTTCTGTCTCAATCATGGTTATTTATCAAGCAATTCCACTAATATTGGGCATTTTGATTAATTCTATTTTTTTATTCATGTAGATCATCTTTCAGTAGAGAAATTCAGTGTTAAAGAAAAATGGGAAAATGCTAGAAGTTATATCAGAAAAAAACCAATCACCCGCCTGAAAGTTTAACCCAATTTGCCTTTTGCCTCACTTTCTCAGCTCTCCTAAGCATTGGTTCTGTTCTTTGCTGCTGCCTCCTAAGGGGACTGTGATTTGGCTGCTCCATTTTGTGTCCTTATAATTCTTAACTCAATCATCTCCCTTTCCATTTCATCTTTAGCTTTTAACTTGCTGTTTCTGTTTCTGTTCTCTCTTGTCACACTCTCCTCTGTGATTTTTCTTCTTCTTCTCTGATCCATGTATTCTTTTAGCAAACATTTGTTGAGCACCTGTTATGTGCTGGGCCGCGGTGATGCGAAGGTCAATGAGAAAACCAGACAAGAAAATGAGCTTAGTTTAGTATGCTGCAGAGAGCACAGGCAAGTGCAGGTGCTGTGGGAGCCGAGCAGGGGAAAAATGGATGTCTGCCCAGGGAAACTTAGAGAAGGCTTCACAGGGAAGGTAACATCTGAACATGTTCACTTGAAGAAACCTGAACCTCCTCTTGGGCCAAGGAGCAGTGTGAACCCATTGATGTGTTTGGGAGAAGTGAAAAGTAATTTAAGCAGACAGTTATGACCTAGAGACTTGGGAGGCAGGTGTGAATCATGACTGGGAGGTGGCTTAGGGCCAAGTCATAGGGCATCTGGTGTCACCAGCACTGAGGAGGTAGGACTTGATCCTAGAGGTAAGGAAGATCCAGGAAGGGTTTCTTTCAGCAGAGTGATAATCTGTGTGTGCGTGCTAACTGGCTGTAAAGTGGAGTTAGGATTGAAGGGAGAAGAGACCGGAAAAAGTCAGGCAGCTTTTGCAGTGACCTGAGAGAGATGGAGAGGACCAAACTAGGGTAGAGTATAGAAAGAAGGTGGCGGGAGTGGTGGTGGGGGGGCACTAATAAATGTTTTAGAGGAAAAATTAGCAGGGCTTGGTGAGAAGAGAGAGATTATCAAGTTTGGCCTTGGGCCTCTAGTGTGGCAACTTTGTCGCTTGTGAGGCCAGGAACTAAAGTCAGAGTCAGCACTCCGGGACAGGCACAAAATCAGTGGGGAAGGTGCTGAGTTCCTTTTTACAGGTGGTAAGATGGTCTGCGGGGTATCCGGGTGGAACTATCCAGGAGGCAGTGGAAATATGGCTCAGGGGGCCAGAGCTGGGGATGTGGTGGCTTCAGGATTTAGATGGGAAACAAAATAAAAAGAAAAGGTGGCAGAGGACACATCAGAGAATACCAGTGTTAAAGGATGGCCAACGTTTTACTGTAGCGAGTAGAGCACCAAGCCAGCAAACACTTTAGGGTCAGGTAGAGGAGGAGGAGCCATCTAAGAGACTTGGGTCAGAAAAGTCAACCACTGGAGAAAGAAGAGCACCACTGACAGGAGGTTTGAGTGGCAGGGAGAGACAGGGAAGCCACAGTGTCAGATGCTGCCTGGAGAGTATGGGGAAGTGACCTCTTGGGTCAGTGAAAAATTACGTATGTGAATCTCTTGTGCTTTCTCAATGTCCTGTTCTCAGTTTTTACGTGAATGAATTGATATTTATAGATACTAGCTAATCAAAACATTCTTTTCTTTCTAATTGGAAAACTGAACGGAGTTTAATTTTGATCTTTCATAGTTATTGTTTGCAGCTCAGAAGGCTTTCTTTTTCTCCCCTTCAAAGAGCAGATCTTATTCCGGTTCTAGCCAGCCTACAGCATATTAGAAAGTTCCTAACCAGAAGTTTTACTCTGCGTGAATTTGATTAACTAATGTGCCTTTAAGTCTGGAAATCTGTTAATATCTACAGTAGAGTTTACATCTTGTATACATTTAACCCACATGACTTCAACTATAAGCTTACTGAAAAGAGAAAGTACAGTGCCCATAGTGCATTTGATGGTTCTGCCTGTCCCTGTACTAGACTGGTGTAGGTGGAAGGAAGTCTGCTTTCCTTTCGGTTTCATCCCCAGATATCTCTCATGGCATCACTAACTCTCCAAGCAGATTATGAATCTGGTATTTAAAGAAGTGTGTGTATATGTACACTACAAATAGGACACAAACCCTAAACATAAGGAAGT
Source organism: Lepilemur ruficaudatus (assembly GCA_963574885.1). Lineage (NCBI taxonomy): Eukaryota > Metazoa > Chordata > Mammalia > Primates > Lepilemuridae > Lepilemur > Lepilemur ruficaudatus. The sequence goes on from CAUYRT010035707.1 coordinate 50,223, forward strand.
GTGTGAATGCACATATACATAATATAAACCCTAACCATAAGCAAGCAAGCCCCATGACATGATGCTCGGAGAAATAGGGCTCTGTTCCAGTACTGGAGGAGGTAAGCTATTTTAGATCCTTTGTTTAGAACCATAGTTAAAGCCTGCTTCTAAGTCTTCCTAAGGGCTTTTCAAGGGTATTTTTGACTATAAACTGTCTCCTTACATTCAGACTTTAGATCCCAGCTCTCATAGAAGGTGCAACTCATTAAGTAGATATACAGAAATGAAATCGTCCTTTGCCGTCTGTCATTTTTTTGGAAGTAACATCTATGCTACATTTGGTAAAAAGACCCCAAGGACAGCTCAGAGCCAAGAGGACAATTTGAAATGTTTTGTTAGCCTGAGTTCTGGAAGAGTTTGGTCTCCTACAGAGTAAGAGTAGGAAGGTGTAGGTGAAGGAAGGAGTACTGAAGGCCACTGAGGGGACAGGCCATCAGGGAGGTGTAACACACGAAAGGGTTGGGCTCAAGCATGACAGCCTTAGCTTCTCAGCTTGAGTCTCCATTGTAGCTGAGTGGAAAGAAAGCATTTAACATGTTTTGGCCTTACTTTCCTCATCTGAAATGAAATGACTGGAATAATTTGCTTCAGAGGAACAGAGGAAATGTGGGCGAATGGAAAGATCCAAGGACAGGGAAGTTTTTCAGGTCTGGCTGAGGTTCTGCTTTGTGTAACTATTGTGATTATTGTGTTGGTAAGCCTTCGTGTAGGGAAACGGCATTATTTAAACACTTTTACGGGCTCTCTCAGGCTGAACTAAGAAGCGAGTGGTAGTTCACCCAGGGTAGTTCTTGAACTAAAGCAATGCCTGTTAGGTGACGTGACTCCTTTTTTACTATTTAGATATCTACTTTACATATTTTTGTGCCTACTCTTTTTCCCTACATCTCTGTCAGTCCAGGTTCTATATTGCCTCTTGTTAAGACCCAGAACTGAGCTCTCAAAAAATGCTTTTCTCACTATTCTAGCTCTTAGTAATCATTCTCTTCTATATTCCTGTGACATTGTCAGTTTATACTACACAGAACAGTAATTTTCTCAAAAATATTTGCTGTTGAGACCAGGCTGGGCAAGACCCTGTCTCTACAAAAAGTAGAAAAATCAGCCAGGCGTGGTGGCATGCGCCCGTAGTCTTAGCTAGTAGGTAGGTTGAGGCAGGAGGATCCCTTGAGCCTAGGAGTTCAAGGCTTCAGTGAGCTATGATGATGTCACTACACTCTACCCCAGCCAACAGAACAAGACCCTGTCTCCAAAAAAATATCTATATATATCTATATATATTTTCAATTCATTTATGTGTAGTCATTCAGTTCTAGGCACATCATTATAGACGACTTTGTTTTGTTCTCTTTGTTTTATATGTATATTACCTGTGGCCCCAGCTAGCATGTAAGTTCCTTGATAAATGCTGTTCTTTTTTGTTTTGTCATTTTCTTTTTCTGTAGAGCTTTCATTGTTGAGGTTCCTCAGTGCTGAACTAACAAGAGGGTACTTCCTTGAACATAATGAGGCCAAGTATACAGAAAGAAGAGAAAGAGTATACACTTGTATGCGAATACCAAGAGAATTGGAAAAGGTACTATTTTTTTTCATTACCAGACATCATTTTGAAAGTTATGTCAAAGTGTTAATTATGCAAAAAAAAATTGTGAACAGCTAGAGTTTTTGAAATATTTAGAAATAAGGTAATAAGTAATTAAATATGTTAAAGAAGTAGGAATTTCCTTATAGGAAGAGGCTTTAAAAGTTACATTTTTAGTGTAAGACCTAACAATAGTATCTTAATAGATTTTATCAAAATCTTAACTTTTGCTACTTATTAAACTTACTATATTTCCCTGTGTGCCACATCCAAATAACTTTTTTCAAGGAATTAATGTCTACTTCTGTACTCTTTTAGCTCTCTTCAGTTTTATTTTACTAGAAGCAGTTGTTTTTCCACTGGGCATGATAAATTATTTAATTTCAGCCTTTTTAAAAGTCTCAGGTTCTTGGAAGGCCCACGTATTTAAAAACATGAGTGACAGTCTCTTCAAAGAAGATGATGATTTATTTAACCTTCATCACAGGAAGCGTCACATTATAGGGTGAGCATAGTAGGGACAGCACTAAATCTTCACAAATCTCATCCTGTAACTGTGTCTTAGCCTATCAAGACCAATCAGACAGGACAGGAAAGCGGCTGTTTTTCCTCTAGGCACTGCTGGAGTTGGTGAGTCTGAGCAATTCCAAAATTTCTTGCTAGAAGAAAAGAATTAAGAAATAATTCAGCTTTAGCTTTATTGACTCATGTTTTCATACTTTTATAGTAACATAAAACTTGTAATAGTCCAATCATTTCCTTAGAATGGTACTTTCTGTTAGAGTGACTATCAGATGAGTTTAGTCGGTTGGCTTTATTGGTGCATTGCAATAGCAGGTGTGGTAGGCAGTGAGAAGTAAGGACCTGGCTGGTTTAGCTGATGTTCTTTTATTTCTGACAATCCATCAGTTTGGTAGAAGGAGAAGAGCCAGGTGTAGAGTGACGGTTTCAGAAACATTGCTTTACCTAGGCTCTTGGTAGAGTGTCACTTGCTGAAGTCATGGGAAGTTCTGTATTAGGGTGAGGTTTAGAGAGCTGGCAAGCAAGCAGAGATTGGAGAGAGAAAAATATGACGATGATTTGAATGCCTTTGATGAAGATCATAAAATATGCTTAGTTATTACTGTGTTGCTGTTTTTCTAGGGAGAACTAGGGCTCCACAGCAGGGCCTGGGGTACTGACAGATGAGGAGAGGTGTGGGGGGCTCTGTAGCACCCCTGCCCAATGCACCAGCAGCTCTAGTTTGTATATTGGGGTTTATCTAAGATTTTCACTGGGCCTGGGCTGGGAAGAGGGCTGTTTCTTCTACTAGGAAAAAAATGAAGGATTAAACCTTCATTTAAAACCTTTAGGTGGTTTTTCAAAGCTCACTTTTTTCTTGTGATAAACCATGATATGGAAGCATGAGGACGTGGGGCAGAAGCAGTGGGAGGGACAGTCTGCCAGGGCCTGTTTTTGAGCAGGATAGTGCTAACCACCTTCAGCTTCTGTCCTGGCCTCTGCCTTCCACAGGGAAATTTGCTTCTCCCACCTGCCTGAACAGTACAGGACACCCATATTTCTCTGGTGAGGACACATAGGGATTTGCCTACAACCCACAGCCAAACTTCATGAACACAAGCAGGGGACCACTTCAGGTTGGCTGGTGTCTGGTCTGACCCCTTTTATTACTCGTCCTATGGCAAAACTAATGAGCAGCAACACCCCCTCCTCATTCTGTTACCTCATCAGGGGCACTTTTATTGCTGGCACTTTCTTCTTCTTCAATGCAACATGGAAATTGACAGGCAATGTTTCTGGGTTGATTTCTCACAGAACCTTGTAAGCATTTCATTCATGTTTATTATTGTGAGTATAAATTGTCTTCCAGGGAAAGCGCCCAGAGGTCCTTATGAGACTTAAGTTTAAACCAGTGTTTTTAATCTGTGGACCATTATGGGACCACTGATGGGTCAAGTAATCAATATGTAATTTGCCATGGGGATTTTTTAAAGAAAAGAGTAGAAAAAGTATCAGCATTGCCTGTATTAAGGATAAGTATTGTTTTGTGAAACTTTGATTTCATTTGTGTGAATGTAAAACATGAATGTCAGAAAAGTTAAATTAACACTGCTCATAAACAATTGTAATAGTTTTCTTATCATTTTTGTTTCCCATGAAAGAGGCTTTAGGCCTATTTTGATTTAGTCTCTTAGAACATGTCAGAAGCTTTATAGCTTATGTGTACAAAAGAATGTCATATTTTTCAGTTTAGAGCAATTTTTTCTTAACTTCTAAAACCAAGTGAAATGTAAAGGGAATCAGTTACGTTTCACTTTAATTCCAGGCTTAAGTATCTCTCATAACAGCATGAATTTACTAATATCCTTTATTTTATACAAGTAAGGTTTCACAGCTTTTATTTATTATAACAGTTGAGAGCCTATCTAGACATTCAGGTTTATCTAAATTATATTTTATTATTGAATAGTTTTCTTTTTTGTTTACATTGTCCATTCTAACATAGAATATTTTACTCATTTTGTTGTCTTGGTTTTTGATAAATATTGTGATGTTTTTGCCTAACCTTTTCAGGAAGAGAAACTTGAAAATTAATGAGCACTTTGTTTCTACAAAGGTTGCAAATACTATATATAGTATAGTATATACTTATACTTTAAGGTCAAGAGAAAGGTCAACTCAGTATCTCTTACTAGATCTGTTTACTAATGTAAAAAAAAATCCCCAAATGTTGGTGGAATAATTGTTGGATAAACACCTTATACTTAACATTTAGTAAAGATGAATTGCTTATATATTTAAAATAGTATTTCCAATTAATAGCACTTTATTTTCACACTTGAACTTCTTATTCTAATAATGTAGGGGTGTTATATGGGCTTTTGGGTGGCATTTCTTCTCTTCCATCTGTCCCCACACACCCCTGGAGTTCTTACCCAAGATCTGCTACTAGCTATTTATATGGTCCACTTTGGGAACTTTTTCTTTTCCATACTGCCAAGGAGATTGGACTACACTTTCTCTGTATTCTAAATTGAGAGGCATGATAGTGAAGTATTTAAGGGGATGAATACTAAAGCCAAACTGCCTGGCTTTGAATCTTGGCTCCACAATTTATTAACTGTGAGTCCTTGAGCAATTCACGTAACCTTTCTGTTTTCTTCCCTAAGTTTTCTCATCTGTGTATTAACTACATAGTAAGTTCTATAAAAGTGTTTTAAAATCGTTTATAGTTTGTCACCTCAGCAAATTGAGGGGAATACCTTATCCTGGTAGAACAAGCAGAATTTTGAAAGGTCTATTGTCCCCAGATTGCATTCTCGTGGATGTCTGTTTGTGGTGGGGTATCTTTTGTCTTTGGGCCGTGTACAGTAAGAGGTGATTAGGAGAGCCCTGGTTTTTAGGGTTCCCCTGTGTCTTAGTTTTATCGCACATTATACTTTTAATCTTCCTGCTTTGCTTGTCACTGAACTCACTACCCCTGGAAGGGACATGATTCTTTAACTCTCAGCCCTCTTAGATTGCTGACCAAAGGCAGAAAGGGCCTCTAGGGAAAGCTGTTTTTTTCCTTCTTTCCTTTTAGCCAGGCTGTCTTGGAGTAAAGCTAATCTCTTTCGTGAAGGATTTAGCAGATGGCCATAGGAAATAAAACACCCTGCAGTTTTCTGCCAAGCCCATAGAGTCAGGCCTCAGTGGGTACATGACTAGAGTCTCCAGTTAGAGCAGAGACAGGATAGTTCAACTAGATGCCTGGCGAAATCAGGAGCAGGGATCACCAGTTTGCTAGAGAAGAAGTTCCTAGTAAGTGATTTTGCACTGTCCCCTATCCCACCTTGACTCAGCCAGCTACATCCCACCTATGTTATCCATTTCTGTGTGAATAATAAAACAAATAGTATTTGTCAAATAAGGACTAGGTGTTAGGCACCGGCCTAAGCACTTTAAATGCTTAACATGCATAAAATTCCCTCAACAACCTCCTGAGATGTATGTACTGTTAAAGTTCTGTTTCCTCCACCTGCCCCATGTGGCCATCCTGTATTGACTTCCAGACAGATCTCATCACCTTCAACCCATGTTTTGGTAGAGGTATGTATATGCTACTGTGTGCTCTGCATTTTGGTCCCATAGGAACAATTTACCATGCCTTGGATAAATTGTCCAAAATTAATTTTGTCATTTTTGTGAATCTAAAGCTGCAGTAAATAGTAAAGAAATCCTCATATAATATTTTCTAAAATCCCCTGGTATTTAAGAGCTGATTTAGAGAGATAAAGATCACTTGTTTTCTTAATAATTAATTTGTTCTATGTTTTGAGTACTTACAATGTTCCAGGCACTTTTGCAATATGGAAGTACAGGGATAAACAAGACTCAGATCTTAGCCTAGTAGAGATAGAGATATCAGATCCATAAGTAAGTACTTATAATAGAAGAAACAAAGTGATGTGTCATTAAATAGTACAAATAAAATGCCATGAAGAATGTAGAGAAGGGAAAGTGTGCTTAGCAAACAGCCTGAAGAAGATGATATGGGAACTATTTGTAAAGGATATGGCAAGGGAATGAGAAAAAGAGGGAGTTTTATACAGGCATTGTTGGGTCAGAGTGGGTATGCTAGCAAGATCCACAGGTGGGAAATTGTTAGGTATAGGCAAGAAACCACTGACACACTATGGAAAGATAGTCTGGATCCAGATTATGTTGAATGGTTAGACTAGAAAGTTTAGAATCGAGGCTGTGGAAGGATACTATTAAAGATGTATTTCTTGAGAATGGTTTTAGTTATATGGATCATAAAACCTAACAGTGGCTTAAACAAATAGGAAGCTGTTCTTTTCAACAAGTCTAGAGGAAGGAGTTCCCAGTTGTCCCTGCAGATTAATGAAGCCATCATAGACCCAAGTCCTTTATATCTTTATTTTGCCATCCTTGGCCAATTGGCTTTTGGTCCTCTTGCTTGTTCTCTTCTAATAGAAGGATGACAGCTGCAGCATCAGCATTACAATCAGAATGGGGGAATGGGCAGTGCCACCTTTTTTACTATCCCTTTTATAAAGAATTAAAAGCTTTCCCAGAAGTACACCTAGAATACTTCCCCATCTGTCTTACTGGCCAAACCGAGTTACATAGCTATCCCCACCTATGAAAGAAGACTAAGATAGTGAATATTATGTTTTTCTAACAGAGAAAAAGATTGAGAATGGTTATGGGGTTAGCCACCCCTCAGAGCTATACTTCTGAAAAATTAGTACAGCAATATTTAACATGGATTAGAAATGAGACAAACAGGGAGAGCTCAAGAGCCTTCCTTTACTTCATTGTTACCCTGCCTTGTACATTATAGTTATATAATAACACTTTTCTAAAAATTGAATTCAACTGCTTGGTCTTAAATGGAGTTACCAGTTTTCTTAAGAACTAGCAAATTTTTATAAGCCTTAAGTTTGTCTGATTGAAGGTATAAGTATTTATTGCTGGATAGGCATAGAATACTGTTATTACTAGGCATAGACTATTATTACTGTTGAAAGGGAGAAAAGTTACTATCACACAGGAATTATTTATGATCAAGCGTCAACAACCTTAGCTTCTCATCTCAGGTCTGTTTATAATGTCTGAGGCCTGATCAAAGCATTGAGTCTCCTTTGGTGTTTGCTTTCTTAGTCTAAAGTTAGAAGGTTGGACCTACATCATCTAAAGAGGTCTAATAGACCATGACAATTGCATGAGTTTAGTTATGAGGAACAGAAGAAATGGAGGTGAATGGAAAAAATTCACAGAAAGGGAAATTTTAGGAACTTAGTGCTGCTTTTTTTAAGACTCAGAGGAGTTAACATTTAGGAAAAAAATAATGCAAAAATGCCTTTCAGAAATATCAAACTTAGTCAAAATATCATGTAAAGTCTTTTTGTTGTTTGTTAGTGTGAGGTATGTGTTAAGAAAATGTAGTAATAGCAATTGTTTCACCTTTATTTCAGTAAAGCAGTCCTGGGGTTTCACTGTGAAACTGATAGAGAGTACTTACTCAGACCGTATTTATGGCAGTGATTTCTTGGGGATACTATTTGGTTTCGGATTTCATGAAAGCGTGTTTAGAGAATCAATTCTCTAAATTCTCCTCATGATGGCAGGTCTTGTTTTGTGTCATAGCCTTGCTCAGTCATCTCCACACATGGCTGCTGAGAAGCAGAAAAGCCGGTGGGGACCCACGCATCTCCGAATCTCGGCAGCCTTGGCTGGGGTTCCTCCCCTTTAGCTCCGAGGCTTGTTGCACCCTGCTTGTGTCGGTGGTGACAACAGCTTCCACATTCTTTCTGCAGATGTCTTTTCTTGATTTTCTTGAGCATTTTGGACCCTTCAGATAGTTCTAGGACAAGCCAGCAAAAATTTCAGGCCTCTACTCCATTTATTGATGTATATTCAAGACGGTTTGTGAACTTGGCTCTGTGGGGCTATGTTTTTCTTTTTGAGTCAGTAACTTATTTCTCTCAGGTTAGCTTTGAAAAGTCCTAAATCTCTCTCCTACTCTATCTTTCCATAGTCCTATATCAGTCTGTTGTGATCTCTCACTCAGGTGGATATTCTCCTTCCTGTCTTTGCTTACTGTCAACCTGCTGCAGTACTACTTGCCAGGTGATCAAGCCTAGATCTGAGCATAAAAGGTGCAGGATCATAGCCTGCAGGGACTCCCCTTTCTATGTGGCAGAAGATAAGATCTTCCTTAGGTGACTTTCAGCCTTGCCATGGGGCCCTGAGTGCATACCTGCCTTGTGGCTTGTGGGAATTAAGTAATGTGGGTGAAGTGCTTCAAATATAACAATATTCAATTTCAACATGGATTGGAAAGAAGAGAAGCAAGAAAATCTCAAGATCATTCCATGTGTATAGTCTTTCTACAAAGTAAAACCTTCAGTTGATTTATTTACCTTTTGTGAAATATCCCTTGTGTTAAATGTATGTCATATGTAGACTGTGATTATTATGAAACCATTTATCAAAATTACTTTGTTTCCGTGGTTTCATATGTTAATGTAATCTAGCCTGTAAGAAAATAATGTGGCTCATGATAATCCGTTCCTGACCATCTCCTAGAGTATAGAGTTTCTGTGGCATGAATTTTTTAATTCAAATGAATAAAAATGATTTTATTTACAGGAATGACCTTGAATCTGCTGTAATTGCTTTTGAAGTCAGTCATTTGTAAACTTTGTTATTGATAGCCTTTTCCTCTTGACATTCTTCTAATAGTGGACCCCACATGTGGGTTTGTTAAGAACTTCTAGAGCATACAATAAAAATTTGAGCTCCTTAGTAATTACCTGAGGTCATTTTTATCCCTCTCGTATAATGATTATATTCTATATTATAGCCTGCTACTCATATTGCACCTGTGCATCCTCTCCTCTTTGTTTGGAATTCTGTTCCTCTTGACTGTGCCTGACAAATCTAGTGCCCATTTTATCTCCTCTGTGGGAGATTGTTGCTAGCTGTCACTCTTCCTTCCCCGGTGCCATCGCCCGCCCCATTACAGACCTAACCTCTTCACCAGTGCTTCCAGAACACGTCTTTCATCTGGCACTTACTACACGGTTTATATCCAGCTCATTAGACTGTGAATTCCGTGGAGAAGGAGTCTTTCCCAATGACCTTTTATCCCACCAGTGTAGAATTAAGCAAGATATGGTCTCTGCTCTTACAGGAGTAGACCCAGAGCTTTATAAAAAGTGAGACTAGGGGCAGGAAAGGGAAACTCTTTTCCAAACTTGTTTACTCCTGCTTTCTAACTGATACTCCAGATCAGTGATCCTCCGCGAGTGGGTGGTATTTGGTGCTTGTCCTGAAGGAGGTGGTATTCAGAATTTCCAGAAGATGGATTGTGTAATTCAAAGAAGTGTATACTAAAATGATTATGTGTCATTCATTTTAGCCATAACATTTTATTTAGTTTGAAATTTCAAATGGCATTGAATGGGGGGGGGGATTTTTGTCATAAAGGGAAAGAGGGTTTTTTTTGTTTTTTCTTTTTTAAAAAAGATCAAAAAACCCTGCTTCGTTCCCTATGGAAAGAGGCTGGCATTTTTGTTGGTTTATTTCTTTTGGGGCAGGTGTTTTCCACATGGACAAGAGCAATAGTAGTAGGTTTAAAATAAATGCGATAATAGCAGGTTGTCGAAATTTTAATAAACATATAATGTTTTGATGACCACAGCATCACAGAATAATTTTCATTTTGTAATTTTCTTTCTTTTATTCTTATTTATTCTATTTTTTTTTTTTTTGTCTTTTTTTTTTTGGAGACAGGGTCTCATTCTGTAGCTGTAGGCTGGAGTGTAGTATTGCAATCATAGCTCACTGCAACCTCAAACTCTTGGGCTTAAGTGATCCTCCCAGCTCAGCCTCCTGAGTTCCCAAGTAACTGGGACCACAGGCACGTGCCACCACACCCAGATAATATTTTTTTGTAGTGATGGGGTTTCACTGTGTTGCCCAGGCTAGTCTCGAACTCATGGCCTCAAACAATCCTCCTGCCTCCCAAAGTGCTGGGATTATAGGTCATTTTGTAATTTTCTTAACATCGAAGTTCATGTGTTAAAAACTTATGTTAAATCTTGTAAAATGTGTGTGTGTATATGTGTATATAATGGCAAATCCAGTGGTGAATTTGAGGGTAAAGGGGTCAGTGACAAGTGTCATTATTAGACATAGCACTTCAGTTTTCTGCATACTGGAATCCTGGTTCCACCTGTCCTGCTCAAGATCTCTGGCAAGCTCTTTGTCTTCCTGCACAGTGAGGGTGGTGCTGCCACCTGTAACCGTGGAACTGGTGGAGGCCACACACACAGGTGGGCCCCAAGCCCAGCACTGGCCAGGACCTGGTTACATTGCCCAGGACCTATAGGAGGCTTCTGAAGTCCTTCCAGACAAGAGCTCCTGGAGACAGAGAGGCCAGTGAACATTCATGTCCTTTGATTGTTTTCACTTTTAACTTTTGTTATTCTGAAGAAGAATCATAAAATTATTAATTCATCAGAAGATTATTTTGAAATCTTTTTTCATGTACATTTTGATAAATCTCTGCTCTGAGAATAAATTTTAAGAGAATATTTTTAAATTGAATATCTACAATTTATAACTAAGTGCTTTTAATTTCTTTTTATACAAAGAACTTCTCTGTGTGTTACAACTCACATGCCCTGTGCAAAGCTCCCTATAGCCAGTTTGAACTGTTTTCATTGCCTATGGTAGTGGCCCAGGGAGGGAACTAAATTTCAACCTGCCTGCCTGTCTGAGGACCTGATTTTCAGACTATGAGTTACCACCCTTAGTGAGTCATGAATTTAGTAAGACCAGCATTGTTTTTAAAAAAGAGAATAGAAAAATACCAGCCTGTAATTCATAGAGTGAAAGTAAATACTATTCTTGCTCATAAAGTATTTCTTTCGGGTTTTTTTTTTTTTTTTTTGAGGGAGTATGTGAATCTGTGCATAGTGAATAGCAGTTAAAGTGTATATCCAACTGTGGGTTGTGGTGAAAGTTTGAATTCTTTTCTTTGGGCAGTAAGCTCCTTTGCAAGGTTTTGACCTTCTTAGAGTGGTGAACTTTGTTCTGTTCAGCTGTCACAGTCTATGCCACATAAGAGCGTACAGTAAATGTTTGATTAAGGGAGGGATGGAGGAACAAATCAAAGAATGAGCCAGTCCTGTGTAGCATGTTGTCTTCCATTCCTGGGAAAATACATTTCTACCACAGAATGGTAAGCAGGTAAAAGCCAAGAACTCCAGTGTATGATTTCTTCTTGAAGTATTTTCATTATGCGTAGGTTCTTTGCCATATTTTGGTTTTCTGCTTTCTGTTATATATGCCAGTTCAAGGAGGTAACATATTCGTTATAAGGCCTTCCCTGTAAAGGTGAGATACATCTAAAGTAGATACCACATTCTGCAAGATCGATAAGGGGAGTGGAGACTGCACTGGCAGGGTCGGAGGAGGGAGAGATGAGAAGAGCAATTGATGAGGATCCAATGTGCAAGGTATGACTGTCAGCTAATAGCACAGGTTGTCACCTATGATTTAAAGAGGCATATTCCAAAATCATTGTGCTGCTTTCATTTTAGCCACACACTGTATTTATTTTGAAATTTCAAATGGCATTTAAAGGAGGACAGAAGATTTTTTATTTCTCAAAAGTGAAACAGTGTGATATGACTCTGATTTCACACCTTGTATATTTACGGGGAAATTTTTGTTAGCCATTTCTTAAGAATGCTTAAATACTTTATGGTTATTTGCTCCAAATAAAAAGGAAATAGTAATTACCTGTTTTATTGAGATGCTATACAAATTAATTGACAGTGTGAGAGTACACATTGTTCTCATTAATAATATATGCAAAGCTTTTAATTCTTAATAATGTTTTCAAAGCTAGTAATAAATCTGAATATGTGAAGTTTGTATGTGTTTTATAAGTTTGATTCATTAAATTCCTATTATTTTGCATTTTTTATGACACTAGACAAATTGGCAAGATGAGTTAACACAAAGAAAACTGCCTTAACCCTTATACCTAGTAAACATAGTAAGATCTTTTTGCTGTGCTCAAACTGCTTCAAGGAGAGAGTGTAGGGCCTTGGGTCAGACAGACCAGGGCTTGAGTGCTGGGTCCTTTCTCTGACCCCAACGGCCCTGGGCAGGCATTCAGCCTTCAGAGCTATGGTTTCCTAGTGTGGCAAGTAGGGGTGATAATAAACTACCACAAAAAGTTGTTAGGAGGATGAAGTAGTAAGCACTTACCACTGCACCTGGAGTAATGCCAACATAGGAGACATTCTCTGCACAGCCCTGTCAAATCCCTGGGTCACCATGTAAATTAAATGGCATGTGCAGGTGCATCCGTCACCCTGCGTGGAGCTGAGCTCACACCACACACAACCTGAGTTTCTTTACATCCTTCGAGGATGAATATTTTCAGGATCACATCTTATTTACTTTTTTAGGAAATTTCCTCATTTTCACATGTAAGGAAATTGAAAGAATGAGGTGCTTTATGAGAAAGTGTAACATCAGAACATAGGTATAGTAAAACTGAGTCATGTTTCCAAGATTCTGAACTCTGAAAGGCATTTCTGTTGCTTTTCTTTTGTATTATATATTCTTACATACGTGACTGATTTCTTTTCACCCAGTTGAAATGTCTTTAGGTTGCAGCCATTTGCTCTCCTTCCATCTTAGTGTTGAGATCTGTTGCAGTCACAGCTCCAGGTAGTCCAGTTCCAGGGCCAGCGTACAGTGGGAGAAGATTATTGCCTGCCCACCAAGTTTATGCAGCTGTTAAAATGTGAAGCGGAAGGCCCGTTAGACCTGTTGTTTACCATAAATAATACTAATGCAAATTCCTCTAAGCCAAAAAAAGATGACTGTACTTTTGTCTTTATTTTAAAGGTCTTCACAATTACTTTCCACCTCTGTGCTCTTGCCCTTCCTTCCTCTGCCTGGAAGTCCTCCTCTTCTTCCTTGTCCTGACCCCTCTCTCCCCTTCCACCCAGTCCAACCCTCTCTGTATGGCAAATAGCCCTTGTCTTCCTCAGGTGTTGTTTAAGGGTCTCCTCGTCTATGGAGCTTTTTCTCAATCTCCTCAAGTTGGTTTGGCCCTCGGGCCTCCCTTGTTCCCTGTATACTTCAGGTCTGTCATAGCAGCTGTTAACACTGGGCCGACTGCTTGCTGGTATTTCTTGTGCTAAAATATGAGTAAGGTTTCAGAGGGCAGGAATCACTTCCTGGTGCCCTGTTTGCCTTTGTGCCCACTGGCTGAGCATGTTACTTGGCCCATATTGACAACTTAGTGCATGTTGGTGGAAAGGATAATACACTTATCCTCAGTGTACGCTTGTGAGAAAGACATGACATATTGTCCTTCCCAGCATCCTGTGCCCTCATGCACACACTTCGAAGTTCCTTCTGAGGACGTTGGGTTTCTGGCAGTTTCTGCCCTCTGTGCTCAACCAACAGTCCACTGCAAGTAGGAAAAGACTTCTTGGTGACAGGAAAAAGCTGTTTGGATTTATATATTCAGATTAAGTAATCTGGCCTTATATATGTAATATATTTTTGAAATATTCTTGTCAAAAATTAATAAAATTTGTTCTTTCATTTAAAGACATGTGTATCAGTTTCCTAGGGCTGCCATAAGAAAGTACCATACACTGGGTGGTTTAAACAGAAATTTATTGTCTCACAGTTCTGTACCCTGGACGTCTGAGATCAAAATGTTGGCAGGATTTTCTTCTGAGGCCTCTCCTTTGCCTGTAGATGGCTGCCTTCTCCCTGTGTCTTCACATCGTCTTTCCTCTCTGTCCGTGTCTATGTCCAAATTTCCTTTCTTATCCAGTCAAATTGGATTAGTGCCCACCCTAATGAACTTTTTTTAAAACTTAAATTACCTCTTTAAACATCCTGTGTCTAAATATGGTCACATTCAGAGGTACTGGGGATTAGAATTTCAACATATTGTATTGGTTAGTGACACAATTCATTCTACAGCAGTGTGAATTTTAACTAATATATGTAGGTAGGGCAATTTATTGACTAAAGATAAATGGAGTGTTGCGGTAAGGGCATATATATCATACCATATTTGTGTAACAGACATACAGAAAGTTACCACTCTTAAAATAGCAGAGTTTGGTAGCCTGGGTGTGGCTACTTGTCCAATCTATCAAAAGACACCGCCCTCCTTCTGTGAAATACAGTCTTAAATGTCTAATGTTACCAAAAAAAAAGAAAGGATATGGCAAGTACACAAAAAAGGGGACAAGATAGAAACAGCAGCTAGTCCTGGAATTAAGAATAAGGCCTTCTAGGCTGTTAACACCTGTAATCCCAGCACTTTGGGAGACTGAGGTGAGAGGATCACTTGAGCCCAGGATTTTGAGGTTACAGTGAGTTATGATCAGGCCACTGCACTCTTTAACCTGGGAGAAAGAGAGAGACTATGTCTTTAGAAAAAAAAAGAAAGAAAGAAAAAGATAAAAAAGAGAATAAGGCCTTCTGAGTGCAGCAAGTTTCAGTGCACATGAATTTATGTTTAAGTTAGTTTTAACTCAATATATATTCCAGTTTTCCCTTCATTGAATCACTCTAATATGAAATAGCAAAATTATGGAGAATAAAGTTAGAAGTAAAGAGTTTTATCTAAAAGGTTTTCTATGTTGTCTTTAAAGTTTGTGGAAGTACCCAGAAAGCCACATCAGATAGAGCATAGCTATGGCCAAGGGCCACTTGTCTTTTGAGTAATTGACTTCTGTAAGTGGTAAGCCAAAGACTCTAGAAGAAGTACGAACTTGCACTTTGAAAAAGAACTTTCATTAAAACGTGGCTCACATGTACAAGTATAACTAATTAATTTCTTGTTCCCAGAACTAAGTTATGAGGAATTAATTTCCCATAATATTTAGAAATTCCCTGATTGATTGAAATTTTCATCTACAATTATTTAAAGAATATTTTACTTTTTTTCTCTCTCTCTTCTCTCCTTTTCAAATCCAGCTGATGGTTTTTGGAATCTTTCTGTGCCTGGATGCATTTTTGTATGTGTTCACCCTGCTTCCTTTAAGAGTTTTCCTGGCACTATTCAGGCTCCTCACTTTGCCTTGCTATGGCTTAAGGTAAGTTTAAGTTAACTATTTTAAATGTCTAAATTATTTTATTATTTTTATTACTTGTAGAGTTTGCAGAATAAGATTAATTTGTACAATTTAATCCACACTTTGGCCCTAAATGCATAAACTAATTCTGTTTATTTTTTTAATGGATATTATATAATATGTTTATATAATATTTTACTTTTTATATGCACTTTTTTTTCCAGAATGGTTTTGAACCAAAGCTTTGCTTTAGCTAGTAAAATAATATTAATGCAGGAGGCTGTGTAGCAGAGTAGAAAGGACTGGGGACTAAGAGTCAAAGACCTTCTTACCACTTTCCTAACTCACCTGTCCCTTTATTTTCTCAGAGTCCCTGGGCATCATCTATAAAAGAAGACCAGGTTCTAAGCTGGGGGATGGGAGGTGGGTGGTGTCAGCATCTCCTGAGGAGCTCTTACCACAGGGGTTCCTCCTCCATTTCACTTGAGAATCACTGTTGTAGTGGCTTGTGGAGCCTTAGTTACTGATTATAGGTAAGACTCTCTCTGATTTGTGATTGTGGAGAAACTCTTGAAGATCGTAGTCCCAGTGGGAAGAATCAGACAGCCTGACCCAACATTGACTAGCTGGTAAGCTATGGGCAGCTACCTAATTTCTCTAAGTGTGTTTCCCCATCAGTGAAAAGGGGATTTTGAGAGCTCAGCATCTTTTACCACAAAGATTGAGGACATGTGAAAAGAATTCCCATCATAGTGCCTGCTTCATAGTAGACTAAAACAGATATCAGTTTCCTTCCCTTTCTTCTCTACCAAAACTAGGAATACTAAGGTGAAAATGTTAAGCTACATGAAGCTTAATGCTTTATTGGTCTTGAAGTTAGAAGGGAGTTTGGATTTTACAGTTTTCTTTCTTTGTATAGTTACGTCAGTCTGTCTCCACTCTGTGTAATGACTCTTTATAGCATTATTATTTAGTTCTTAGCAGGGTTATCCAAGTTACTAACATGCATCGCTTTTCTAAATACATTTTATTCTGCAAAAGTTTTAAAATGCTGAAATGGGCAATAATATGTGAATCTTCTTTTAACTGTTGTGACTATTCATGGTATATAAAATATATAATCAATAAAATAATCATAGAAATTGATCACAAAATTATTGGTCAATATTCAGAATTATATGTTGTTTTTTAAAGACTTAAATAATGGAAGATTCTTTTTTAAAGTAGTAAATGAATACATACTTAATATTTAGTAATACATATAGTCCTTTTAAAAATGAGCCTTAATCAGTTTTGACAAGAAGAAATCCTCCCAATATAAATTGGAATAATTGAATGATCACGATGATCATATTGTGAAAAGAGTAAAAATTCTTTGCAAGATTGCATGGAGTAAAACAATTATAAAAATTCAGCTCTTGTCGTTATTATGTATGTGATACTTTATATTCTGTGTAACCTTAAATTGCCTTCCAGGATAAGAGTGAGTAGTGTTAAATATTCTGTTAATCACAGGTTAATCAAATGGAGGGATGTTTTTAGGAATTTAGTCATCCACTTTAAGATATTTCCAGAACATCCTTTAGGAGAATTTTTAAGAGGCCTTGTTCTAATTAACAAACCTTTTTAAAGACTTCTGTAGCATGATGATTTAATATTATTATTACCAAGCCTAACCTCAGTGTACTATTTTCTTTTTATCACTATGGGAGCTCCACAACATCATGGCATTTTAGTTACCTTTTCAGAAGACCAAAATAAAATCTAATAAAACAGTACCAAATATAAATCTTTACGTGTGAGTGCATAAAGAGAATGGACATACAGAAATTTAGATAAAGTCAGGTGAAACTTCCTGACATAGAAAAATATCACGTAGGAATTTTCCCATTTACACTATGAGCTATTCTTTGATTAACAGTGTGAGGCAAGTTTGTTTCTAGCCATCTTTATATGAATGGCTTTCAGAGACATGTCATGCTCTAACCAGCTGTTGGCATGATTAGATGAATTGTTAAAAGGATACATAACCTAAAGACTCTAGTCGTTCCGCACGGTTCCTTCCTTGGGTATGGTTAACACACACATGATGTACACAGTGACCGTGGTGATTTGCCAGTGTTCCCGAGGGTCTCTCTTTGGGGGCACTTATTTGCAGATCCATCTTGTACAGGCATCTAGAGCTGTGTTGCACTCAAGTTCATTTCTGTATGTCCCTTGTCACTTGGGGCATCAGGGCACCTAAGTGGCATTTTTAAAGTCTTTCAGTGTTTGTTCTGAAAACTAAGAGGTGTTGCAGTGAATTGGGAAATCCTAAATCATCTACTCCCATTTGTGAGTGGTTGATCATCCCTAGACCCAAACTCTTTTAAATACTTAAAAAATTTTTTTAGTAAATAAGGTGAATGGTTGCTTTTTTCTATTAATTTGAAATACTTTTCATTCTAAATTAATTTGAGAAGCATTTGAAAATAAAGTGTTTCTATTTCTAAAATTTTATGGCTACAGTGACACTAGAGGGCAGCCTGTTACTACATTTAAGACTCCATTAAGGTCCTCTCTGTAAATATTTATATATATAAAATATAAAGTACAGTTAAGATTATGTAACAGAATTTCAGTAATTTTAGATACTCTTTGTGAGAATAGGCCAGATTACACAGAGTATGAAAATGCTGCCTTAATGTCTTAGTGTCTTAAGTATGCTTTATCAAAACTGTGTAGTTAGTCCTTATAGTAATATGGGTTGCAATTTTTGGTTTCTTTGAGCAATTTAGAAAGAAACATCTCTTCAGTCATTATTTTAAAAGCACAAAAGTTGGCTGAGTGTGGTGGCTTACACCTGTAACCCTGGCACTTTGGGAGTCTCTGAGGTGGGAGGAAATTAAAACAAAATATTAGCCAGATATAGTGTCACACGCCTATAGTCCCAGCTACTCAGGAGGCTGAGGTGGGAGGATCATTTGAGCCCAGGAGTTTGAGTTTGCAGTGAGCTATGATCACACTGCTACACCCTAGCTTGAATGACAGAGTGAGATCCTGTCTCTTAAAATAAAAAATAAGAAAAAAAGCACAAAACTTGAAATATTTGATAGTGTGAAAAGTTACATTAAACAAAGCTATTGTTAATATTAACTCTAAGACATTTCAAATATTTTAGGAATATAAAAATATTTTTTATTTTTACAAAATGGTTATTTAGAAATAGCTAAATTCTGCCTTCTTACAGCTTTCCTTCCAGTGCTCTCTACTTCTGTTAAAGATTATTTGATTTGTCCTGCCAATAGTGATACCATGTTCCATCTTTTTCAGCAAACAAAAAGTGCTCTTTCCTTCAGTCTGACTTTATTTTTTTCAAAGAGATAAGAAGAAATTATAGAGACCAGCAACGAAGTTGATTGTATTCTTTTTTCTAACTAATGTTTTCTCTTCCTCATTCTCTTATATTTCAATATCTTCTTTCCATAAAAGACTTGCTGTCTTCCTAGTCTCTTAGTTCTTTGAAAGTATTTTGAAAAAAGGGGGGAGGAGAGTCTGTTTGTCAAGCTAATCAAGATGCTGACATAAAAACACTGTTTGCAGTCTCTAGTACTGTTTCAATATCACCTAAATAATAGAGGTAATATTATTGCCTTCTTTTCACAGTTGTGATTAGTGTTCCCTCCTCTTCTGGTTGTAGAGTTTAGTCCAGTATGGCATTTGTGAGACCTTTGCAGTTAGACACCCAGATTTTCTGTTTTGTAATTTGATCTTTGAACCTATTTCTAGATCTCCTGCACACTTGCCATGGTTTTTGGCTTTGGTTTTGGTTTTTTGCCAGTATTGACAACTAAGTAAATAAAGACTTTCTACCTTTCACTAAGGCTGAGGACAAGCACCTTAAGTGCTTCTTGTTTCTATAGCACCTTAAGTAAACCCAGCCTTCATCAGAATCGCTCAGCCAGCAGGGCTGTTTTGCCAGCTTTTGACCCTGTTAGTAAAGTATTGTTCATTTTGAGATGGTAGGGCAGCTATCTTGAGTTCATAGTTCTGTGTTGTTTGCGGAGAATATACTGCTTCTCTAAAAAGTTTACATCTGTCCTCGATCTCAAGAATACTCAGCTGAAACTGTTTCTGGTGAATTAACAATCTTAAAAAATTTTTGTCTCACCCAAGTTTTATTGTAGACTACAAAAAAAAATCACCTGAATTCCTTGAAAGTAGATTCATTCATGTATTTCTTCCCTCTTTCCAAATAAAGTAGTGTCATTTTAGAAAAACATTTGAGAAACTTCTTGGATTACAATAATCTTTTTAATGATTTAGAACATAGAAAACAGAATTAAGTTTCATTCATTTTGTGAGGTATCTGTTTCTTGGAACAATGATAGAATTTTGTTTTTCAGAAAAGCAGATTGATCTCTATTATGTTAAAGAGGTATCAGATATCATTTGTCCAATTTACTTGTACTATAAATAAAAAACAGCCAATTATGTAAGTATAATTTACCTGGCATCTTTGTGAGCCCTCTTTTCTCCTAAAATTTGTGACTTCATTTTTTTTGTTTTAGAATTCTCAGTTATATTTGAGTTAAAAGTTGAGGGAGATTATAGAGAAAAATGATACAATCTGGTCCCAAGAACTGAGTTATTATTGAAAAAACTTTACTGAAACATTTTAGACAGTAATAAGTTAATTGAGTAGGTTTAGTAATAAATGCTGGAGTATTTTTCTTTTACTGTTAGAGCAAATAAAATATGTATAATCAAATTTGCTGATTCCTCGCCTCCATTTTACATATAACTCCTATTTGAGGCTTGGTGGACTTTTGTTTGTTTTTTTAAGAGGCAACAGTGTCTTTTTCTTTTGAGTTTATCCCATAGGAAAGCTCTGAATTCCCGGAAGAATCATGAATTTCAAATGCTTGAGAGTTTCTTAACCTATTGGGTTTTGTCTGTATGCCTTACTTCTTTTGAGACTGTTCTACCCCAAGTTAACTTCACATATATATTATAAATAGATTTTTCTCTTTTCAGGCAAAATTAAGCCTTGATTTTGGCCTAAGTGATTAATGCCACCACTACAGCACATGTTAGGGAGAGCTCTTGGTAACCTTGGGGAAACAGTGTGCCTGTTATTTCTTCTTACCAGGGCTGATCTATGTGGCTTATTTGTCAAGAGCAATATACTTGTTATATTAGAAAGTCTTCATAACTGTCAGGTTTTGTTGTCCCTGTTTCCTCACCATGGCGCTCTAAGTAGCGTAGCAACATTACAACCTTCTCTCTTTCTTTCTCTCTCGTAAATCAGACCGAAGGGAGGAGCACTTTCACTTCCTTTATAGAATGGAATGTGGTGGCACAGGGACTCCTTGTGGTGAGTAAACCCTGATTTTTCCTTCTATACTCTTGGCCAAATTGACATCAGCACAAGCGAATATTAATTAAATGCGAAAGTAAACAGAGGCAGACATAACCATTTGGGGATGGAAGCGTACTGAAGAAAATGTGGTTCCCTATCTTTTTTTTCTTGGTCTTAAAGCTTGGTCCACATTTATTTATAAAGGATTTGGCTGTGATTTTACCTAATATGAAAATCACTCAATAAAATGATCTTTAATTGCACATGTTGGTTTAGGCTTAAGAGCAAATACCTTATCCCCCAATGCCACAGGAAGTCGGCTGCAGTTAATTCTTTCCATATAAGCAGTTTTTATTTTACATTATTCCAAATACTGAACATAGCTTTAAACCAGTTATTTTTTTTAAGTCCAAGGAAAGGTTTTAATTGTTCATTTTAAGTGTTACATAATTATTTTTCTACTGTATGTCAGTCAGACTTGAGATTGAAAATATTCAGTTTTCTCATGCAAGAAAACATCTTGATCTCACTACCTCACTACTTTATTCCAATTTACTTTAAAATTATAAAGTAACTATTCTTTCAAAAATGCAAACCATATTAAATATTTTACATTTTTTATTTCAATAGCGCTTGTATTTCTTCACTCTTTCAATTATACTGCAAATAGCTAAAAATGTCAGAGAGAGAGAGAGAGAGAGAGATCTAGTCTATGTGTTTTATAATAAAATAAATCATGCTGATACCCTGATGTGTTTCAATTAACTACGCAGGGATTCTCCCATTTCTCTTGCACATTTTTGTTGCCGCCTCTTCCTTCCTGATCTTCCTATCCATTACCAGTTTTTGCTTTAATCCTAGTCAGCATATTATCTTCTGCTAAAGAGGAGGAGGAGAAAGCTAACCCTTGATCATCTTTCTTTTCTACATAATTGTTTCCATAAATTTATGAGCCCTCAACAACTGGAGACATGCTAATTGATAAAGTATACAATGTAAAATTGTAAATTGTACAGCTGCTAAAAAGACAATAGAAGTATTTGTGTGAATAAAAGATAAGATTTAGAATGTAGAGAGTTGGGTTTCTGTAAGGGTGGTTTTAAGTTCTATTGAATATGTTACTTTAATATAATTTGTCTTGTGATGACACACAGACAAACCTATAAATTAGATAGGTGGGTTTTTCACTTGGCCCAATGGCATGTTTCACTTGTTTATACTTGCTTATGGGATTTTCATCATCTGCAAAATGAATTACTACTGACTACCATTTAATGGCCATTTATAACAAAGAACTTCAGCCTAAAAGTATTGTCCAAAAGCCGATTTGGGTTCATTGGCAAGACCATGGATAAGCTTCTTATGGAGTTTGAAATGCTTCTCAGATCGTCACCTAAAAATATCATGGCAGAG
This sequence comes from Lepilemur ruficaudatus, assembly GCA_963574885.1. NCBI lineage: Eukaryota > Metazoa > Chordata > Mammalia > Primates > Lepilemuridae > Lepilemur > Lepilemur ruficaudatus. The sequence continues at coordinate 72,244 of CAUYRT010035707.1, forward strand.
CAGGAACAATTGCTGTGATTAGTTCAAGTTGTTTTAACCAGGTGAACTTATTTGTAGATTAAATCTTTTCTTAGAGACAGACTATGATACATCCAGATGTCTTTTAAGATATCACCTTAGAAACAGTTTTTTATTTTGGCAACTTTTCTTTTTCATTAACAAGGGCATTTATATGAAAACAAGACCATTATTTCTTAAAAGTTGGCTTCTTTTATACTTTATTTGAGTAATATTCCTTAATTTTGAAAACCACTGTCATCTCTGTAGCAACCAGTTAAGATGTTAGCAATGTAAGATTTTCATCAGAGCAAGGGCCACAGAACACAGTGGATCGTTGCAATATATATAGTCCTGTTTTTCTGCATGCATTTTTAGAAATAAAGAACAAAATGATATGTATTTTTTCAGTATAATTTTCCAAATGAGATCACAGTACAGTGATAAATTGTACAGTGTTAAATTTTACTGAAAGATAAAATCTTCTGAGTTGTTGATTCCTGTACATTTAGAAGGTCTTTTTTTAAAAGTCTAGAATGTAGGTGGTTGTGAAGAGCCAGACTGCCACAGTTCTGATCCCTCCTCTACCACACAGCAACAGTCACTGTACAACTGCGGGCATGTTCCTGACTACCCCTTTCTCATCTGTGAAATTGAGTCCGTAATGGTACCTTCCTTTTAGGATCATTGTGAATACTAAAATGAATGTACACAGAGTGCCGAGAACAGTGCCTGCCACAGGGTAACTGCAAAATGTAACATAAGGTGTTTCTACAACTTTTCTTTGTTTTTACAACCTGATCTAATCCTACATAAGATAAAGCTAAATTAGTTCACTCTGAATTTTTAAATTTTAACTTCTTGGTTCAAAAAGTGTGGTATTATATTATTTTTGGATATGTGCTTTTGATGTTTGGTAGATCTCTAATTTCCAACAAGGGCTTGTATTATATATAACGTACCTTCACTGATAGACTAATACATTGTTCTTTTGTTGCAAATATGTTTATTAAGAAATACAATTGTATATATACCGAAAAAGCCCTTTGTCTCTTAAATAAAATCACTTTGGCTGAGATCACCTAAGTAGATGCCATCTAGTACTAAAAGCTCTAAGTATAGTTTTCTATTTTATTTATCAAAATCATTTTGATAATTAAGACAAATTAATTAATACTATCCTACTTTTAGTTCCTATCATTTTCTTTAATTCATAAAACATGACCTGTAGTTCTTAAATACCAAGGCCCATGGCTATTAGTGATGTGTGATTTTCAGTATATGCTGAGCTGTGCCCACACTTCTGGCGTGGAGATGGTATACAGCCTCTGAGCTGATGCTTCACAATTTGTTCCTGCCATCCGAGCGGAGATAGTCACACATAGGCCAAGAACTCGAAAGTGTTTAAAATGTCTCCTCTTTCAGTGTTTGAATTAGAAGGGTGTTTAAATGATGAAGATCCAACTCTTGACAGATGTAATAGGTCTTCCACTTTTAGTCTTGTGGGGCTGGGGATAGGAAATTACCTTGATAGTAAGATAGCCCTTGACAGAGGTCTGCGCTCTGGGCTGAGTGTTTGGGAGACAGGAGATGAAGATCACTCTGGAGTCCATGAGGAGACAAAGGCCAGAGTCTATCTGAGAGGCAGAGAAGAACACTGGAGGAAAGAATGTCAGAGTGACAGAGAAGTAATGATAGATGCTGATCAACTTTGTCCTTGATACAATTTTGCCCAAAGCCCTAACTTCAACCGCTAAGAATAATTTCACTTGCTTTTTTGGACCTGTCTCAAGGTATCCCCACACGTCATGATTTATGCGTATTCTCACCTGTCTCCCATTTAGGCTCATTGATTCAACCCAATGTATTTCCAGCCATCTTCAGCCTTTCCTGGGCACAGCCTTCACGGATGTTACCTCTCCTCCTTTCTTAGGGACTTCTGCAGTATCTCATACTCTGTCTCCAAACAGATCAACCAAAATTATACCTAACTGAAAACAATGTACAATATAGTATACGTTGTAGGAAACAAGGATGAGGTTTTATAACAACTGCTCACAGAGGTGGTATTGCATTATCATTATCTTGTAAAGCAATGTTTCAAGTTACAATCGGGAAGACTTACAGATTCGTTGTTGAACTCTGCAAGAATCTTTGGAAGAAAAGAGCTCCTGATCTGAAAGTAGGCAAAGGTTAGAAAAGAGCTCCAGAGAACAGGTAGCCGAGGAATACCAAACACATAGATGGCTCATAAAGCCAGTGGCCAATTAGAAAAATGAGCTCATCCTCTATATTGTTGCTCAGAATATTGTCACAATTGGTGGAAATGAACAGATTCTGCAGCTCTTTAAGAAAATACTTAGCCATTTTGTTGATTGCACTATGCATAAAAGCTGCCAAAACAGGAAACTGAGCATCTTGTCTTGAGGAATTGGGCTACAACAGGTAGAGAGAAAACATCTTTCTTATTCTTGCCACAGGAATTTTAAATCCAGTGAAAGAAATCTAAAATTTCTACTTTTTTAATGTATTTTTTACTCTGTCTTATTGTTTCCTTTCACAATTTAGGTTTAGCTCTCCATGCTCTTGACTTCAGAAGTAAAGAATGATTCTTCTGCTCATATTAATTATGAAAAAAAATATTGCAACTTAAGTCACAGAGGACTAACTTCTGTAATATGAATGCTATCCTATAAACCAGTACAAAAAAGATAGGAAAAGAGAATTCACAGGAAATATAAATAACTTAAATATATGAAAATGATGTTCAGTTTCTTAACAATAAAAGTTAACATTGAAACTATACTATGTGCCATTTTTCACAAGTAAGTTTGGCAAAGATGCAAAAGTTGATCAAACAGTGTATTGAAAGCTCTAGGCTACAGGTTTTCTTGTAACATTGCTAGTGGAGGTGTCAATTGGCTGTCCCCCTACACAGGGCAGTTGAGCTATTTCTATCAAAATGTCAAGTGAGTATAACCTTGAAATTTCAACTTTAGGAATTTATCCTACAGATATACCTTTCATGTATGAGACATGTACGTTGCATCGTGGCTTTTAATCACAAAGGACTGAAAATCTGTCAATGATATGTTGAATGAGTTGTGGTTCACCCACCTAGTCCACTACACTGCCGTAAAAATATGATACGGCATGTTATACTGTTAAATAAAAAGTTCCAAGGTGCAGAGCAGTGTGCGTAGAATGTAATGTGTGGAAAGGGCTGATCTGGTGTGACTTCATGACTAGGTTAAAAGCTTATGTCATAATCATGGAAATCTTTTGCTTTAAAGTACATATCAGTAGATGCCTCCCATCTGTGTTCATTTGTTAAGATTACCAACTTCTAATAGTAATTCTGATTTTATAGCTTTATATTCTGTACTTGGACAGATAATTTCACACTGTTGAGTAATCATTTAGTATAAGTTTCCTTGAAGTTTTTAAGATATCAACTTAATTCTCATTTTTACCTCTGTATGCCAGCGTATGTCTAGTAAAGATTATTTATTTTGAGAACGTAGAACTAAAACTCATATTTACTTTTTTTTTTTTTATCTATATTTCTATAGATTTAGGAACATAAGTGGGTTTTGGTTCCATGGATGATGTCTGGGTTTTTAGTGTACCTCTTACCTGAATAGTGTACATTGCATCTTATAGGCAGTTTTTCTTCTCTCACCCACTTCTCACCCTCCCCCTTTCTGAGTCTCCAGTGTCCATTGTACCACTCTGTCTGCCCCTGTGTTCCCAAAGCTTAGCTTCCATTTATAAGAGAGTACACGTGTTACTTGGTTTTCCATTCCTGCTTTATAGTTCACTTAGGATAATGGCCTCCAGTTCCATCCAAGTTGTTGCAAAAGACATTATTTCATCCTGTTTTTATGGCTGAGTGGTAGTCCATGGTGTATATATACCACATTTTCTTTATCCATTCCTCGGTTGATGAGCACTCCGATTGATTCCATATCTTTGCACTTGTGAATTGTGCTCTGATAAACATACAATTGCAAGTGTGTTTTTGTTATAATGCTTTCTTTTCCTTTGGGTAGATACCCAGTAGTGAGATTACTGGATCAAATGGTAGATCTACCTTTACTTCTTTGAGAAATCTCCACACTGTTTTCCATAGAGGTTGTACTAATTTACATTTCCACAAACATAAAACTCATATTTTCATTACTTCTTATATGTTTCAGGGACAGACGTTTGCTTCAGCCTGCCCAGGTGTGTGACATTTTGAAGGGTGTCATTTTGGTAATCTGCTATTTTATGATGCACTATGTTGACTACTCCATGATGTACCACCTGATAAGGGGGCAGTCTGTCATCAAGCTCTACATCATTTACAACATGCTTGAGGTAAGGACCCTCCTTTACCCTGTGTGATCAGTCTAGCCCCACGGCCTACACAGGCCTGGTCAGTGTGCACAACTTCAAGTCTTCCAATACAGAAGGTACTTGAGAGTCAAAAATATTTTCTACCGACTCTGGTAATGGTGTTTCTGACCATTAATGTGTACATCACACCATCACTTGAGAATCTTGTTAAATCGTAGATTCTAGCAGCGCAGTGGCTCAGGTCTATAATCCTAGCACTCTAGAAGGCCAAGGCAGGAGGATTGTTTGAGCTCAGCATTTTGAGACCAGCCTGAGCAAGAGCGAGAGCAACTCATGATGGTGAGGCAAGAGGATCACTTAAGCCCGGGATTTTGAGGTTGCAGTGAGCTATGGTGGCGCCACTGCACTCTAGCCAGGGCAACAGAGTAAGAATCTCAAAAAAAAAAAAAAGGAAAAAAATGTGGATTCTAATTTCATGGATTTGAGGTGGGGCTGGAGCATCTGGTGATTTCTCATGAGGTGGGGCCTAGGCTGCTGGTCCTGGGACACACTTAAGATAGCAGGTCATCAAAGCATATAGGAAAGATGCTGCTGCCTAGTTGAATCAGTACCCCCTTGAGTATGTAAATTGTCAGATGCAAGGGAAATTTGTTTTGCAAGTTCATTGGAAGCCCGTATGTATTTTTTTTTTGCTAGATCTTTAAAGATTATGAGATAAATATTATGACTATATATATGTTTGCTATAATAGATTTGTATCTTAAATTGTTTAGAAATTTTTACATAGAGCAAGTAAATATAAGTTTCCTAATTTTTCTAAGTACTTAATGTTTTTAATACAGTATTTCTCACTTTAAAGCATCCAGCATGTGAAAATCTGCATTTATATTAATACAAAAATCTGCATTTATATTAATACAAAAAAGTCTGCATTTATATTAATACAAAAAGCAGATATGTATTCACTTTATAAAAAATATGCTTTGTCTATGGGTAGGATATTAATAAGTTTTTAAAATAGTAAGCTACCTAGGTTATATAACAAACTTTGAAATTCAAATTGCATTTTCCTATACTTTTTTTTGGGGACACAAGTAAAGCCTGTCTTTTAAATTAGCCAGGAAGAGATTTTTCCTAGTGGGTGGATATACGAGTGGGGCTGGCCCTCCTGCTCTGCAGCAGCATTGCTGTGGTGCATAGGACTTCCCACGTCTGCAGAGAAGCAGTACGGCTCCAGCCATCCTGCTCGCTCTTAAATTCAAGACCCATACCTCAGCTTCCTGATTCCAGGCTCACTACCCTTACACTTGCTTTGCCCCACCAAGTAGGTTGCCAAGGGGTGGGCGTACATGGAGTTTGTGAAGCAGACTGGCTTATCTAGTTCCCCCATCCCCCTCACAAAAAAAAGATCCCAAATCTTCTCCCTCCTCCCCTCTACTGTTCGAGTTGGTCTTCCTGCCCTGCCACTCTGGTTTCCCTTACTGCTTCTCCCTCTTAGGGGATTGTAGGGGGCAACTGTTCCCTCCCGCCCCCAAACTTAATGTTTGTGTCTTCTGACTTGCAAAGCCCTCTTACAGAATTACAAAAGGTAGTTTTATTATTGTTACTAGCAAATAGGCCAAGAAAAAGGATCCGTGAATTACTGATTAAAATGGTTTAAATACTTACTCAGTTTGTAGGCTATAATTGGTGACATGGCTTATGTATAGCAGACAAGAGTCCAGGCTCTAGTCAAGAGAAACCACCTCCAATCAAATCCTGGCTCCTTCCCTTTTGACCTAGTTATCCTGGACACAGTTGCTGGTTATTGAATATTGCTAATCCTCAAATTCTCATCTGTAAATTAGAGATACTAGGGGGATTATGAGTATAAAGTACACATTACACAGAATGGATTTAGCACAACATCAGACATGTGGTAAGAGCTCCCCCTGAGTGGTAGCTATTATTCATTCAGCAGTTATTTATTCGGCACTTCCTGTATGCCAAGCACAGTCTTAGACCCTGAAGATCCATAGGCGAACAAGCCTGTTTTCGTAGAGCTTATATTCTACAGGTGAGAGATAGATAATAGACAAGAAGATACTAGGAAATGATAGATACTGTGATGAAAAAGAGCAGAGTAATATAGTAGAGACCATAGGAGCCACAGTGGCCACAGATGGAAAGGCTCTCTCAGGGTGTGGCATTCCAGCTGAATCCCAAATGACACGATGTCCTCCTTTTCTCTTTTTTATGGGCCTCTTTTTGTTTGTTATACTGTATTCAAGGAGATCAATCTTAGAAATGTCTTTAGGAAGTAAATCTGCATATTATATTCCATTTAATAAGACTCAAAATACAGTTAACATTATTTATAATTATTAGGTAAAGTGAGTGAAATGATATATTTGTCCTAAAGAATTTAAGTTTGAATCCTGAGTTTATATTTAAAGTCCTAAAACCAGAGGAACCATGATTTTGATGTGCCCACCTCCTTTTATTTTTGCCACTACGTAAGACTTTTTTTATTACAAACAGCTAATTAGACAAAGTCTAATTCATATTCTACAAATATTTGAGCACCGTGTGTCAGAGAATAAAGAAATATGAGTAAATAAGTAAACAAAGATCTCTATTCTTCTTTACCTTACCTTCTACTAGGATTTAAAAAGTCAAATCTCTAGCATTTGAGTTGCATCTGAATTTTAGTAACATATTTAAATGCAATATTAAGAAACAACTTTCCAATAATTTCTTTCTTTAGGTAGCTGATCGTCTGTTTTCATCATTTGGACAAGATATATTAGATGCTCTCTATTGGACAGCAACAGAGCCTAAAGAAAGAAAAAGAGCCCATATTGGGGTGATTCCCCACTTTTTCATGGCTGTTCTCTATGTCTGTATCCTTTTAGACTCATTGGAAGTTCCAGTGGTCAATGTGTATTCTGCCTTATTTTATTTGGTTAGCTGTTTCACAGATTTAAAGACATATTTGTATGTATGTATTCTGAAGATGAATGTGAAATACCTGCTTTCTTTTGAGAAATTGGCTGAAATAGTAATTGTGAATTAAAGAACCTCGTGTGTATGCATCGCTTTATGCTGCTAGAAAAGAGTTCTAGTCTCGGGGTAACTGATTATGAGGAAGGAATTTATAATGAAGTTATCTTTAAATCTATGAATTTTTTGTCATAACCTTGTGTTTAACATGTATAGAACTCATGTAGAAGTAAAATGTGAAGTGGTTGGGAGGAATTTTGGAGAAGAGGTGTATGTGTAAAGCTTCTCTTTTGGAGAGTAAATGCTTTACTGTGTAAACAGTGTGCACTTGTGTTCATGTGTGTATACATATGTACATGCACACATACACATACACACCTACTCTTAAGTTCCATTTAGAGTCAGGACTCATTCACAGGAATGTGTCATTTTTTTTCTTATCTCTGTAAGAGTTAACACTTGAAAGAAATTGGGGTAATACTTGGGAAATTAAGGGATTAAATGGGAAAATATCTATGAAGGTAAAAGCGTGTTCCAGTTTTAATGGAGTAAAACAATTCTTAGATGTAAATCAATGATTCTTTATGTAATATGAATGTAATTCTGCAGCTTATGGATATTTTCAAAATGACGTATGAAAAAGAATCTTAATTATCAGATATTTCTTATCGTCTTACATTCCACGTCCCCTGAAGAACCAGATAGGAAAACCACTTCCAAACTAAGTGTTATTTTGTGTTCTTTTCTTTTTTAATATGTAAATTATCTTAATTCAGAATGTATATTTCAAAGTCTCTTCTTTCAAGATTTACCATTTATTTAACAAACTTTTGGGGGGGCCTGTTTCCCAAGCAGTGTGCCAAGTGTCAGAGATGCAGAAAGAACAAAACAATCCCATTCTGAAGGACTCAAATAAATGGCTACACAGAGATTCATTTCTACTTTTATCTCATAGGGATTACATATATCTTATCCTGTCAAATTTATATCAACTATAGCTAATAGGGAAGTTATGAAGATAATAAAATATTTATGCCTGGTTTGGGAAGCATAGTCAATTTTTTCTCCATTCACTTTTGAAAGTATTTGAAAGTATGTAGTATTATCTATTAATAATAATATGAGAACAAACTTAAGGTTTTTCCTTGACATACTGATAGTTTTGCACGCAATTCTTATAATGGTTCAAGCAACAACCCTCAATGTAGCCTTTAACTCACACAACAAGTCACTGCTTACTATCATGATGTCTAATAATGTAAGCTGAGATTTTATTTTACATTTTTGAGGTTATATGGGCACTTTAGTAGCAATATTCTGGATCGGATAAAATTCTTTGTTCTGTATGTTATTTATTCTCCAGGAAGTTTTTATATGTAGCAAGTCCAATTTGAAAACTGTTAACAGTGATAAAGATGATATTTCTGTTTACTGTTTCAGTTTGTTGAAATTAAAGGAAGTGTTTTCAAGAAGTTTGAAAAGAACAATCTCTTTCAAATGTCAAATAGCGGTATGTACAATTAGATTCTACTTGCAACTCTATGCAGTATTACTTTGCAATGCATTCTGAAATCTTAATGTCACACTTCCTGTGAGCCAATGTTTCTTTGACTTAAGCTGTGCTTTCTCTTACACTATCGACATCTTTACTAGGTTTGTCTTTCTGATTATTATAGTCTCACAGTCTTTAAGATAAGAAATTAAAAACATTTGTATAGCACCATACCATACTTTAGAAGTTAATTATTAATCCAGAACTTTCTCTGAAGCAGGTGATATTATTCCATTTTATACACGTGGAAACTGAAACACAGAAAATATAATTTAACTCTACCCTAGTCACTCACGTAAGTAGTGAGAGGAGAATTATGTCTATAAATCTCAGATTGTCTCATAGTCCTCCGCTTTTTCAGTTATACCTTACCACCTCCTTTCTAATCCTAAGAAATGTGAAGGCACAAAATTATGCCTGGAGACATCATCTTACATAGTTATGAAAGAACAGCAGATGCAATGGATCTCAGAGAGTGGTCTATGGAGCCCCCTAGAAGAGTCCCTGAAACCCTTCCAGGGAGTCCTGAAAGTCAAAACTGTTTTCATAAGAATATGAAGACGCTATTTGTCTTTTCTGCCATGGTGACATTTGCACTAGTTGTGAAAAAACTTGGCACCTTAGCATGCATCCAGGCAGATGTAGGAGAGAGGGGACAACTGAAGGAACCTGGCTTGGTAATTAATGTCCTTGATGTGGCTGAGGGGAGATCGGCAGGGAAGCAGGGGCTGGTCTTAGATGAGAGCACACAGCTCGTCTAAAGCAGCACTTCTCAGGTTTTTGAGTCTTCGAACCCTTTTACACTCATAAGAGTTATGATGATCCCAGAAGGCTTTTGTTTATATGGGTTATATCTGTCACTATTCACCATATTAGAAATTAAAACTGAGACTTTTAAAAAATATTACATGCTTACATAAGTAACATTTTTATCAGAAATAATTGTATTTTCTAAAAAAAATTTAGTGAAAAGCTTTACTTAATAAATAATGCTGGAACTTCTAGATAAAGCTTAATAAAAAAGAACATTTTTAGAGACCACACAAAAAAGCACTAACCATAAAAAGAAATTGAACTTCTCCAAAATTTAAAACTTACACTCATAAAAAACATTGAAAAGGCAGTGCCACACTACTAAGAGGAAAGATTTGAGATGCAAATACCTGACAAGGGATTTTTTTTGTTTCCTGAATATGTGCAAACTCTACCAAGCAGTAATGAAAGGACAGTCCAATTTAAAAGTGGGGAAAGACTTGAATAGACATTTTTGCAAAGGAAGATTTAGAAATGACCAATATGCCCATAAAAAAATGCTCAGCATTACTGGGGAAAAAGTCGTTAGGGAAGTACAAAGTAAAGCCGAAATGAGACATGACTATACAACCACTAGAATGGCTGCTCTGTAATCTGACAACGTCAAAAGTTAGGGAAGATGTGGGTTAACTGACTCTCGTGCATTGATGTTGTGAGTATAAAATATTACAACTGCTCTGGGAAACCTTTTGGCAGTTTCTTATACAGTTAAATGTTCGCCTACCCTGTAATTCAGCACTGAGACCGTATTTTCACAATAGGACTTATATAAGAATTATTATAGCTGCCAAAAGCTGGAAACAGCCCAAATGATATCAATAGGAAAACAAACAATTTGTGTTTATAGCTGTACCATGGAATACTACTCAGCGATTAAAAAAGAATGAATGAAATGATATGGTCAACTATGTAGCTCTTAAAAGAGTGTTAAGTGAAAAAAAACAGGCACAAAAATGCACATACTGTATGATTTCATTTATATGAGGTTTATGATCAGACAATGTAACTTTTGGTGACAGAAATAAGAGGAATTGTTTATTGGGAATGGGAATTGATTGGAGGAGGTGGATGCAAGGGAGCTTTCTGAGTGGTAGAACTCTTGTATATTTTAATTAGGGGATTGGTGACACAGATTATGCATTTATCAAACATCACATTTTGTATTTAAGATCTGTGCATTTCACAGTATGTAAATTTTACCACTATTAGACAAGAAAAATAATGGCTTGTGAATATATTAAAGCAAACAAATGTTTACAATTATAGGAGATTTGAAAATGAGGCACGGAACAAAAAATGGAAATGAAAAACTTTAATGTCTAGATGATTCTTGGGGCCATGATGGATTCTGGGTCATGTATCCCAGAGCTCTGATGGGCAGTTTGTGCTGTCTTTCTTCATATTTATGTTCTTCTCTTTGCGTGCTGCCAAGCTCTGTGAATTTTAAATGGAAGAGGAGGGAAGGGACTAAATTATAGAATTTTTTGTCTGCTTTGGTAGTAACCATGGAGCATATTAGTTCAACTATAAGAATTTCATTTGTTGCCTAAATCACATTATTTTTTATTAATTTATATTAATAACCTCTTTTGAGTAGGTGTTCTTCATATGGCTTTAAACTGGACATGCAGGTTTTAAGTTTTAAGGGTTTTCAGTCTTTGTGTATAAGAGCGTTGAAATTGTGAGGAGATTATGAATGATTTCTAACCTTATTGTCAGCATGTTGATGTAATTAATATCCCTTTTCTTTCTTTTATAACCAGATCCCTAGAATTACAACCTCTGAACTTAGATTAGGGATTCAATACTTGAGTTTTAAGAAAACTGAAAAAATAGCATATTGATCAAGTATGCATATCAGCTCACCAGAAATTCAGTTTATTTTGACTTAAAATGTTATCAGCCACCAAAAAAAGTATTACTTTTTGTTGTAAGTAAATTAGTTCAAGTTATAATACAAGGTAGTTTCTATTGTACCTTTTAGATTTTATAAGAAATTAACTTTACCCTAATGTAGATTTTAAAACCCATTTCCAAGTAAGGAAAAAAATCCATCATAGACAGTCCTACTGATATTGCCTGTGGTACTTGAATATTAAAGGGACAGATGAGGGATCCCCAAGAGCTGCATTTTATACTTACTGTGAGAGTAATGCCTCCTTTGCACTCTTCAGGAGCTGCTTAATGGGAGCCAGTTAGCAGCGGTACTCACCTATCAGCTACTTTTTTCTTAGGAATTTTCCTATGAAATTTTTCTCCCTCAGAAGTTGTTGCCAAATACATAGTGTAAGAATCAGTACCTTGTGCTGGTTTAATGTGGAAGCCTTTGTTTGGAAATTTTAGAGCAATATTATCTCTTTCAGTATTATCTGACTATACATTCTCTTTAGAGGAATTGCCTAAAGACACATGAAATGGAGTTTAGTTAATAAAACCAGAGTTTTAATAATTTATTTTTTTCACTTTATTTTAACGTAAGCACCAGCTGAATGTAGAACTCGTGGCTTTCTGATTTGCATTCTTGAGATGAAAAATTTTGTGTGTTTATTTTACCCATTGATAATATGAACTGTGCATTCAGAAAGATCCTTCAGGAGTTAGGTTGTCTGAAGTAAGGTTCTAACTCAGGATGACTCTATTTAACACTGGTTTTTTTTTTTTTTTTTTTTGGAGATGCAGTCTCGCTCTGTCACACTGGCTAGAGTGCAGTGGTATCATCATAGCTCACTGCAACCTCAAATTCCTGGGCTCAAGCGATCCCTTTTCCTCAGCCTCCTGAGTAGCTGGGACTACAGCCACACCAGCTAATTTTTCCTATTTTTGGTAGGGATGGGGTCTTGCTCTTGCTCAGGCTGGTCTCAAACTCCTGACCGCAAGTGATCCTCCTACCTTGATCTCCAGGAGTGCTAGGATTACAAATACAAGCCACTGCACCAGCCTCTGTTTAAGACTCTTAACAGAAGCCTGTATACCAGATAAATTTGAATCACTGTTGAAAACAAACTAATCACTCATTTTACGTTTAAGATGTGAATGTATGTTAAAGTATATCCCTTTTAGTGGTAATGTAGCAGGGGAAAAGGAGCTTAATAATTTGAATATCAGAAATATCTTAAAAGCATTAATCAGTGTTTTTAAGTTTCTTAGTAAAGGTTAAAGAAAACCTTCCCCTTTTTATAGAAGTTTTAATGTTTAATCAATGTAAGAGTTCAATCCTAATCTAAACCCTGACTGTTCTGAATATGAGATATGGTATAAATATGTTGTTGATTGCATTCTGTTTCTAATATATGTTAGGCTATCAGTATTAGAATCTATTATTCTCGTAAAAATTTTATTTCTAGCCAGCAGCGGTAGCTCACACCTATAATCCTAGAACTTTGGGAGGCTGAGACAGGAGGATTGCTTGAGGTCAGGCATTCAAGACCAGCCTGAGCATCACAGTGAGACCCTGTCTCTACAAAAAATAGAAAAATTAGCTGGGCTTACTGGTGCACACCTGTAGTCCCAGCTACTGAGGAGGCTGACGCAGGAGGATCACTTGAGCTCAGGAGTTTTAAAGTTGCAGTGAGCTATGATGACTCCACTAGCCAGGGCGACAGAGCAAGACTCCGTCTCAAAAAAAAAAAAAAGAAGGAATTTCCTTATATAATATTTTATTTTATTATGGAGAAACTTTAAAAATTTGGGTAGTCTTACAGCTCACATTATGGCTTCATAATATCTATGTAGAGCATTTAAATGTAAAAATAAAACAAAGTATAAGAATAAAACTTTTTTTAATATTCACATAGCAGCCTTATTTTCATAGTTAGATTGATACATGAGTGCTGGAAATAAAGATACACTTATTTTTTATGATGTTACTTTTCTTTGTAATCTTTAAATTTATCATCCTTCATCATCTAAAATTATATTTATCTACCAGAATTTATCAGTTTTTGTTAAGCTCTACCATAGGTAGAGATAGTCTGCTTTTCTAAAATCTATTTTGCCTTAAATATCCCCCTACTAAGATAGGCCAATATCCTTAGAATTGAAATTATTGCACATTTTCTCTGCTGGCAACTGCTGTGTATCCAAGAATCAGATATAATTAATTTAAATGCTGAGATTGTTTTTATATTATTACAATAATGTTAGAGTTTATAAAAATTACTTAGGCTTATTCCAATAGTGTTTTAATTTCTTGAGGAAATTTTTTTCCAGGAAATTCTATAATGAACCAAGTCCATACTGTATATTCATACTTAGTGGTAGGGTCAGAAATAAGTATCTTTCTTTTTTAAATTTGTGGAAATTAGAAGGAATTAGCACACATGTAAGTACAGGTTTGTGAATAATTGTACAGAATTCCAATTAAAGGTATACTGACAAATTTAATTAATCCCCTGATTTAAGATCCACAGTTAGCTGTGGGTCAGTAACAGAGAATATATTTTGTATCAGCCTTTGATGGGACTTATTCTAGGGTAGACTTTTCTTAGTTTTCTTCTATGACTTGTATCCCCTTTCGCAGTCACAAAATAAATTGAGCATGTGATCTAGAACTAGTCAAAATAGCTGCACTCGAACTCCACATGTCCTTCCTTCCGACTGGATCATGCCTCTTAAGGGGCTTATCTATGAGCTTACGCCCCACAGTGTGGTGTTGCATAAGGAATAACACTATAGTTTCATAAATAGAAGAGCAGGTTGTGCCCACTGGGCTTTGAGGGAGTGAAAGCACAGCTCTGACCCATTACAAATAAGGAGCTGAGCTACCCTGGAAAAGAAGGTACCAGCCACTGCCTGGAAGAATTTAAGGATTTAGGGAAGGCACCGAGAGTAAGGCCACCTCACCTACACAGAGACCAGGTTTTTTCTGTGGTGTAAAAGTCCAGATCATTTGGCTTTGGAATAATAGAAAAAGGTTTAAGTAAGAAAAGAGGAGCAAAGACAGTCCCATGAATGACGTCTGGGTGAAATTGAAATGCAGAGCGCTTACGGGAGGTGCCACAGCTGACTGGCATTGGTGAGGCCCAGAATTACCACGATAGTAGAGTCATAGGGAAGTGACAGCAGAGTGTATAATAGCTTTTGAGACAGTTTCTATATGACTGACTGTTTCTGACCACAGGCATTACATAGACACAACATGTGGATATGCCACGCTTACTGCAGACAGATTTATTTTATTCCATTTCTTGATTACATGAGACTCTGAGAAAATAACAGCTTAAAAAATGAAATGTGTGAACTGGCCTTTAGCAGGAGTTCAGTTATTCGCTTTTATTAAATTGATTGAATTTTTTTTTCAGATATTAAGGAGCGATTCACCAATTATGTCCTTTTGCTGATAGTATGTCTAAGAAACATGGAACAGTTTTCTTGGAATCCAGGTAACTAACTCTTAACGGATAAAATGTCTTGTAATTTTAGTCTTAAACAAAATCATTCTTTTACATGGCATAAAACGAGTATTGCAGAAAACTTCAAAAGACTTTGTTCCACTGTTTGGGTATTGAAAAAACAGTCATCTGCCACATAATGACATTTCGGTCAATGACAGACTGCATATAATAAGACAGTGGTCCCATAAAATTATAATGGGGCTGAAAATGAAAATTCCCATCACCTAGTGATATCATAGCTGTTCTGACATCATATTGTACACCACGTTACCTTTTCTATGTTTAGATACACAAATACTTAACATTGTGTTACAGTTGCCTGCAGTATTTAGTATGGTAACGTACTATATAGATCACAGCCTAGGAGCAATAGTCCATACCATATGGCCTAGGTGTGTACTAGGCTATACCATCTAGGTATACCATGGTGTAAGTCCACTCTGTGATGTTCGCGCAGTGGTGGAATCACCTAACAACATGTTAGGCGAGACTATGTTTTGCATTTCATTTATTATTCTAAGTATTGTGCATGTTATAGGCATTTAGTAACTTCTTATTTATTTATTTTAATTCATTGCTAATTTACCTTGGGCAAATCAGAAACAGATATAAAATAAGATATATGATTTTGGAAGTACATTTTCAAAAATTATTTTCTTACAGAAACCATAAGATTAAATGATATCTGACATTGGCTTGAGTTCTAATCTGAATGGATCCAAAGCCTTCTTGACTTGTGGTAGGAAAGCTTCTCCCTCCAGACACATCTAGATTCTTTGTGTACCTGGATTCTTTTGGTGAATGGTGTTATATTTGTAACTAAGTCAGCTAACAGGGTGTCCATGAAAGGCAGGGTGGACACATGTGGCTGGCCCTGGCAAAGGCCGCCTGGTATCAGCAACCCCAAGCAGGGCTGTTAAACCAAGGGACAAATGATCCCTAAGCCTCCCAACAACTAGGTGTTTGAAGTCACGTTCTTATTTATACTATGACTTTTAACAAATTATCTTAAGTCTCCTTTATCAGTTCTGTAGCAGATAGCAGGATAAAAGGAGCACTGGCTTTATAGATGAATTCATTATTCCTTCACTCTTTCTTCAGTTTGTTTTTTTTTAGTTTCCTTTTTTAAAAAATGCTGTTTATAGAAATTTGCCCTCAGTTCCCAGATTATTAATAACATAAAAATAATCCTAGCTATTTTGTATGCCAGGCACATTGCTATGTATCATTGTCTCATTTAATTCTCATAATAATGCAGACACTTTTATTTTCCTTATTTTACACATAAGGAAACTTGAATTTAGATAATTAGGGAACCCACCCTTTGCCAGTGATGTAGATTCAAAAGAAAAGAAATTTGCCCCAAGATTTTATTGCAGTCAGGGGCAGAGTTTGTCGTTGAAAACAGTCCCCCATGACTAGAACCTTCTTGATGCCAGATCACAAAAGCTGCCTGCACTGTCAGCATGTATGGCTCCAGCTGCCAGCGTCTTGAGTTGCTTTAGGTCCTTGTGAGCATTTCTAACCATCTTTTTCTTGCTCTCTCCCTCATACTTACACCCTTCTTCAAGGTCTTAGGAGGTTATCTCTGTGTGTTTTTTAATCAGGTACTTGGTATTGAATTGATATTTTAATAAATGTCATAAAAGTGAGCAAATTTAACATCTGTATGACAGTGAAACAAGTGATTGATTAATATCTTTATAGTGATCAAAGAGGGAGAAAAGTACTCAGTTGACTACGGGACATCTCTGCAAGCTATGTACTGTCAGGTTGAGACAGCTATAGAATTAAAGGATTTTCTAAGGAACCTGTTTAACCTAGTCATCCCACCGGCATGTAGGTACGTGGATATGTAGACACACAGATCGGTAGGCACGCAGGCTGCATGAAGGCAGGGCTCTGCTCACCATGGTGGTCTGCACATAAAGCAGTGCTTGTCACATAGAAAATACGGAATAAATACCTTTTGAATGAAGTATCCTTTAACTTGATGTAGTATAGCTGTTCTGACAAAGCTTATATTAATAATTAATTGATGCTACTTTTGTATCATGTTGAAAATAAAGTTATGCTATGTGGAGTTTTCAGATTTCTTTGGTAGCCTGCGATATGGATTCTGTTCACATTAAGAGATTTGTTTTTCTTTTTTTCCATACCTTATAGATCATCTCTGGGTATTGTTTCCAGATGTCTGTATGGTAATTGCATCAGAAATTGCTGTGGATATTGTAAAACATGCCTTTATCACCAAGTTCAATGACATTACTGCAGATGTATGTATTTTGATACAAAATTCAATGTTTAAAGTTTACTTCTACTTCTTAATATTATAAAGTTATAGAATAAGTTAATATAGTTACAAAGATAATAGAATATTTTAATACTTTAAGGTTAGAATTATAATTTTAAGTTTCTAAAAATTACTATGCTACTGAAAGTATTTTATTTGAATATTAAGCAGTCCTAGTTCCATCTTTTTGGTGGAAATACAGACCAGCCAGTAGTTGAGGTCAGTATTACTAACTCAAAATCATTATAAATCACTAATATGATCATAATCTGTTCACTTAAAGTTTTAAAATTACGTTGTTTCTATTTTAAAACTTAGACCACCAAAACTTTTCTTTCTGGTTAGGTTTTAAATATATTTAAATATTAATTTTTTCCCTGCAATTATGAAGAGGTCTTTGATAAGTTCTAGAAGATAAGAGCCTTATATTTTTCTAGTGAAAGCATTTAATGAAATTTTGAGAGATTTGTTTTATGTTGTAACCAGATATTCTGTAGAATTTCCAGAAATAGATATGTGGCTGTGGGCTCATGGTCTATAAAATGTAAGTTTCCTAGTGCATTCCTCATTCCTAGCTCATCTCAATGAATATTATTAGTTCAGCAGTTTTCTAGATTGTATTGGGTTGTACTTTTAATAATAGTCTTACTCTGATACTTCTTTCATTTCAAAAGGCGATGCTTTAAAATAGAAGGCAGTTGCAATAGCTACAATTTGATGATTTGATTATGAGTTTCTGAATGCTTAAAGAAAATATGATTTTGCACTTTTTTATAAGGCACTAATAAAGTAATTTCACCATTTACTTTCTTGGCTTTCTCAATATAAAATGATTCCCTTTTCATAGCATCATTTTCTCAGCATCTAAAGTCAAAATTAATAGGCTTGATTCAGATACTTGTGTAATTTTTAGTGGAAATGACATTTTATAAGTGCCTTCATAACTACTATGTTCCCTAGCATAGTAGTTGTATATTTTTTTTAGTGTACATTTTTCTAAGAAGGTATCATTATGGTTAGATATATAGTAATAATAATTTTTTAAAACTCTTCACTTTATTTAAAATTTCAAAATTATTTTATATGTATTATACTACTTAAAATAGTTACCCTTCCCAAAATTCTAAACTCTCAGGATCATAATCATTGAATATTTATTCCTTTTTGAAGAAAAGCCTTTAAAAGATCTATGAATGTTAACAGTTCAGGGGAACCAAGGTTATGTTTTACCCTTACTATAGGAAAACAAATAGAGAAACCATACCCAGATGTCTGCTTGGTTATTAGCACTTGTTCTGGTCAATTATTAAACAATTTTATCTACAAAATAAATCTTTGTGATATATTTGCACTATATTATTTAATATTTCATTCTTATTTGTCTTTAGGTCTACAGTGAATATAGAGCCAGTCTTGCTTTTGACCTTGTTAGCAGTCGACAGAAAAATGTAAGCATTATATCAAAGACATAGTCTGAAATTAACGTAACAGTAGCATAATTTAGCATGGAACATTAGGTAAGGGGAAGCTACGTGAACTTCCTGCTTATCTCTACTCTCAATGCTAAAAATTTACAAATTAATAATACTTAACATTAAATAGTATATGATGTTTGTAGCATTGTAACAGTTATTCAACTTCATATATAAAACTCCTCATGAACTTTTGAATTTCCACAGTCATTTTACTAAATTGTATAGTAGGCGCCAGATTCTCCTCTTGGTCATAGCCTCACTTGTTTAGAACATTTGCTGGTAATAAGCGATTATTACTTTTTTTTTTTTTTGGCGATTATTACTTTTTAAATGCTGTTTAAATCCCATTAATCCGAATCCTTTTCTCCTCTCTCTGTTCAGGCATATACCGATTACAGTGATTCCGTAGCACGAAGGATGGGTTTTATTCCTCTCCCACTAGCTGTTTTAGTAAGTCCATACTTTTTTACATTTTTGATAATGAGATAGCCATCATTATAGAATATTAATAAGTGGATTATCGATAAGATTGTTTCAAAAAGACTTGATATAAAAATTAAAGGTAAATAACTTGGGATAAAATTTTGTTTTAAATTATAGCAGTAGCCTTTGGATGTTGAACCATCCAACAGATAAGTGATATTAAACCATTTTATGTAAATGGCCTTCCTAAAAATGAGAATACTGTTTTTTTGCTGACTCACTTAGCAAAGATTTTTCTTTTTTTGATGGAAATACTTGACGGTGGCATTGGCGTGGCCACTGTGATGCATATTGGTGGAAAGGTAAATGGATCCAACATTTCTAAAAGTCAGTTTGACGGTATCATACGTTGATGCAGTCATTCCAGTTCTAGGAATTTATCCTAAGGAAATAGTAATAGTTATAAAAGGCACACAGTGATTTATGGGCAAGGCTATGAATTGTAGTGGCATTTATAGTAGTAAAAATTTGGAAACAAAATAGGTTATATAAACTATAGTACACCTAAATGAAGACATTCTATTTCCATTGTAATTACTACTTTTTAAAAATTTTTCAAAGCTTTTACAATGAAAATTTCTACTGTTATATTCAGGAAATGTGTTGAGTTTTGTTTTTGTTTTTTTTAAATAAAAATAGTACTAAAATTTACCAAATCAATCCCAAAAAAGTCAACTTTGAATATTTAGTGAATTGTTCAGAACAGCCTTGCAGATAGTTATTAGCCACATTGAGCTGTAATAATACTAATTAAGAAGGTTTGCTGCCTGTACTTATATTTGATTATATTTTTTTCTTGACTGCCTATTCTCACATGAAAACAAATTCAACAATTCACCAAATTCACCTATGAAAACAAATTCACGATGTCATTATAGAACTCTAGATGTCCTTTGGCTTTTTGCCAAAGGACATCTAGAGTTCTATAATGACATCGTGAACATTTTCCAATTATATTAATAGCATGTTTATTATATAATAATGTAGCTTTCTTTTGCTTGAGAAAAGGAACTCCTAGAATTTTGAAAAAATGGAGGATTTTAAAGAATAAAACTATTTGTTAAAGGATTAAAAGATTGATGAAAGAAAATATTAAATTTTTCTACATTTGTTTCCTACAACTGGAAACACAATACATGCAAGTGTGAGGATAAACCTAGATTGCCTGATTTTTTTTTTAAGATTGATTAAATGGTTGCATTTAAATATGGCCTTGCTTTGCCAAATAATAATTGATTTGTCACTTGTCAGAAAACTCAATTCATAATTAGTACGAGTTTTTAAATTTAGTATTTTAAAATATTCCTCTGGTCTTTGTTTTATTCTTGAAATGAGTTTTTTTATGATTGCTATACCAAAAGATTGATGTGTAATTAATGACAGATTAACAAAACACTTCTGGAGAGCTTCCTGTGTGCTGGAAGGGGATTACATAGTTCAGCAGTGATCTAGTGGGTTTCTTCGGCAGCACTGTCCTCATAGAACTTCAACGTGGTGCCCTAGCTTTGGCAGACATCTGGGAGCCTTGAGGGGTATATCAAGGCCTCTATAACAAGTTAACTCTTTAAGACACAGAATGACAAGTGTTTTCTTCTAAGTGTTACCTTGGGTCCTAAAGTGAAGTCATATCCAAAAAAAGGAAAAGAAATCAATCGTATGTAGACTTTGGGCATATATGTATCTTAAAAGTTACTTAATAATATACTAGAAAAAAATGAAGTCATTTAAGCCTTAAATGTGATCATTGGTTTGCCTTCCATGTTTATGAATAAAATCCTAGAGCCATGTTAACTTCTGTTTCAAATATCTGTACAATAGTCATTTCCCTGTTAGAGACTATGACACAGTTGAGGGCTTCCGTTGTCAGTTTTCTCATAGGGTAACTTTATTGAATATATGACAACTCATTGCCCCACCACCTCCCAATTTTTCTTTTATTAGAAGCATTTTTAAATGACTTCTAAAATATATATTATATTTAAGATACTCTGATATACCCTAATAGACATTTGATAACTTGACATTACAGATAGGGCTACTTCTCCCTGATTCATTGCCGTAAAGCTGACCCCCTAGACCTTAATACATGGGAACAGCTGCTGCTCCTATAATGTGCAAACATTTTCCTTTGACTGGTCCCACGAGATTTATTCAGCAGATTTCCAAGGATAATGTTGTTAGCCCTACATTTCTGTGAATTAAATAAGAAAATAGATGTTTAACCATAACTATCCAAAAGAGACAAATTTTTTGACCTTTAAATAATTTTTAACAGTGTTTAGTTTCTTTAAACAGTACAAACCTCCTAAGGTTCCCTTTTCCCTCTGCTCCCTGCAAGTTGTTGGGGGTTCTTAAAAGAATCAAAAAACAAAGAACAGGGGGTGGTGGGGGAAAAGCAGGAATAAGGACCATGAAGTGGTTCTAGCTCTGTAGCAAGATGAATTCATTTGTATTTTCCAAAATAATTTTTTGTTGTAAAAATCAGCTGATTTGCATCTCTCTTAGGTATAAATGCATGTGTCATTCATGAAGTAGGTATAGTGCCTGACCTCAGAGAGTCAATAGCAGCTAAACTGTTGCCTTAGCCACAGGCATCCTGGATTTGCCTGAACAAACCCAAATCTAGCAAAAGGTTTCACTAGCAGGCAAGTTTTAATATCAATCAACAAATCTAGAACGGGCTTCTTGGATTTAGACAAAGACCACAAGTGTGTACCTAAAATGTTAAAATCAGCATGGAGAAATCTTTTATTTAAATATTAACTAATAACTCTGTGGTTGTGTGTTCTGTTTGTATGTTTTTGTTGTTTTGGTTTGTTTCTGGCTAGCTCATCAGAGTTGTAACAAGCTCAATTAAAGTGCAAGGAATCCTGTCTTATGCCTGTGTCATACTCTTCTATTTTGGGTAAGATTAACTATTCTTGAATATGTTTTTGGTTATGCAGTAAAGTATAAATGCAAGATGTAATGGAAGTTAATAGCACCCCAATCATACTACTCCCACTCTGTGCCAGGGGCTCCCTTTTAACAGTGTGTACCTCCAGATGTATTTGTGACTCAATTAGATTGACTACACTACTATTTGGTAGTAGTATTAGTAGTACTTTAGATTTTATTCTAATCTTTAGTGAATTCCTTTACTTAAAGCCCTTTTTGCTTAAGACTTAAGTTTCACTCATTTTCTTTTATGAAAAAAAAAAGTCAATCATTGCAATCAGATGTTTTTCCATATTTAAAAACATCTTTGACTTTCTGGTATGTTTGCCACATTTAGTTAATTTAGCACACTCTAGGCCTATGTCATATGAAGCCTAAGGTGATAAACAAGTGCAGTTTCTCTGCCTGTGTCTGAACTTGATCTGCAAGTGTGTTGCTCTCATGCAACTTACATTCTGGTTGGGGGAAACAAACAATAAATGAAGAGCTGAAACAATTTAAGATAGTACTAAATGGTATGAAGAAGGTAACAATACAAAATGGTCTTGCCATTGTTAGTTTTCTCAAGAAGTGAATGGATGATAAAGTAGCCGAGCTTAACATTCAGTTAACTTACTAAAAAAGAAAACAGGGACCCTGTCCCATTCTCGCTTACCTAGGGTACTTCAGGAGTTGTGCTCAGGGAGTGGTGGTCTGTGAAAGAGATCAGATCTGAATATCTCAAGAGGACAAAAGTGAGGAGAGAATAAGCATAGCAGTAGTAAGTTCAGCAGTACATTCACTTAATTCTTCCCCAAAGATGAGATCTAGTTTCCAGAGACATCTATGGTGTTCCAGTTTTGTGGTTTTCTACAATGTTTTCTGCCTGGGGCCCAGTATACTGTCTGGCGGATGCTCAGGAAACTTCTCTCAGAGCAGCATGGGAACAGTCACTTCTCATTGTCTGCACTTTCTGTTCTTTCCCGAGCATCCTGCGTGGTGGCCTGCTTCCCAGCTCCTGCAGTGCCTGTCTCCGGCCCTTGCCCTGCAGAGCTGTTTAGGTGAGGTGGCTAATTTCAGTGGTGCTCACAGCAAGATGATCAGGTTGTACACCACTCCCTGTTTTCCATGTAAATGTATCCATAAATGGTTTCCTACATTAAGGTAACTCTTTTTAGACATTAAAAAACATGAGACCCTCCTTTTCCATTATATATTCTCACACCACTCCTGAAACTTCTTGGCTTTGTGCTGTGCTTATCAAGCGGCCTTGCTGTAATTATTCTCATATTGTTTTGTCATAAATAAATTAGAAAATGAAGCATGTATATGCTACACCTGAAAACCTTTGTTTACTTATAGTTACCTATGCATAATCCACCAAAGGGGATGTGTTTAATCTGAATCACCTAAAATTCAGCACCTCAATCTCCCCTCCCCTGGTATGGCACCTCCCTCCCAACATCTCAGGGTAATGCCCAAATTATTTATATCCTCTCCTCCTTCAGAAATTTTCACAAAACCACCTGGGCCACGAAGACTTTTTTATTCATTAACTCAACCAAACTCAGAAATCTTCCTTCAGCAAAAACAAATCAGAATTCAGTTGGGCCACCTAACATAAAATGCTATACTTTTTTCCCCACCACATCCCATTTCATTTCTTTCCCTCCAGACTTACTCTTGCCAGCTGTGGGAGGGAGACTTGCCAGCTTCTTCCCTACTGACCAACCAGCACTGCTCAGGGAGCATCTGATCTGCTAGGCATCAGGTGCTGGTCCCAGACAGGGCAAGGGGTCAGCTGAAAAGAAGACAGACAAGTGCCTGGCCTTGTTGTTTCTGAAATTTCCAGACATTGACCAGAAAAAGAAATCACTCTAAAGTGACGGTTGATAGTAAGCGTTACAAAGAAAAACACAGTAGTGTGAGATGAGTGGCCTAAGAGAGGGGTAGGCAGGGGTGGCCTCTCTAGTGGGCTGGAGTTAGAGAGTGCCATGCAGCTGCCTGGGAAGAGAGCAGGCGCGGTGGCACAGCAGGAGCCCCGGAGGGAGCCCTGGGGGAGGAGGGCCCAGCAGGGAAGGGCCCTGGGGAGGGGAGACCACTGGAGGGTCTGGTCAGACAATGGCAAGACCTAGCCGGCTTTTTGCAAGGATCACTTAGGCTGCAGTGTGGAGAATAGCTGGAATGTGGCATGAGGAGAAGCAGTAGTCAGGCCAAGTCAGGGAATGGTGACCAAGCTTGGAATTGGAATTGAAGTGGTAGCCGTGGAGCAGTGAGAATTTGTCAACTGGGTATATTTATTATTTTGAAGGGGGAGCTGGACAGGACTTACTAATGAATTGATCAGATGTAAGGTGGGAGGGAATGAGAGGAATCAAATACGATTACCAAGTTTTGGGCCCAAGCAATTAGAGTAATGGCATTGCCATTTACTGTGATGGGGAAGCCTGTGAGAGAAGTATACATGGGGCAGGGGGCGCGTTGGGAAGAGGGTGGGGTTGTAATGGAGAATTGTGGTTCGGATTTCGTAAGTTTGGAATCCTGTTAGACGTCCCTGAGGTGGTGTCAAGGAAGCAGTGGAAGGGATGGGTAGAGTTTAGGGGAGTGTTATGCACCCAAATCGTACTTGCAGCTGCAGATCTGTATAGGTTCTTCGTGTTCGTATTCTTGGCTCCGGGGGATGCTGGGGGCCCTGAAGGAAACCTTGTTTGCTTCTCGCTTTGACCTGCTTTCAGGCCCCTTGTCAGACTTGTCCTCACTGACTTGTAACTTCACACTATTGCCAGGATTCCATCGCAGGCATAAAAAAACTGTGATCTGCTTCTTTGCCTGCTATAAAACTGGCATTGAGTCCTTGACTCTATGTTATCTAAGGTCCACTATATATATGTGAGAAGTTACTAATGAGAGATTTTTTTTGCCAGATTTATATTGAATGCCTTAAAATATTCTATATCTTTTGACCCAGAAATTTCATTTCTGCAGTTATAGGTATGCAGAAATTTATCTTAGGGAAATACAGACTTAACATAAGTTTTCTTAATGAGAAACTTTTTAGCAGAAGCAAAATATTGGAAATAATCTATCCAGAAATAAGGGTTGTTTGGGTCTTTGTTGTCTGATAACTTATACAGTGAAATATTATAAGGCCATTTAAAATGTCACTGAGGAACATCAACTAATATAGGAGAATGTTCGTGCTATGTTGTTGTATAAATAACAGTAATAAAATAACAGAATTGTTTGGCATGTCTGTGTGCCCAGCACCGTTCTGAGCGCTTTGCCTGGGCCCTCCCCTCTCTGGACGGGCTGGTTGAGTAGCTTGCCCAGGTCCCCACGGGCACTCAGCTGCGGAGTTAGGGCTCCACTCACACACAGCACCCCAGAGTCAGTGCTCCAGCTCCCAACTCCACTCCCCTTCTGCCTAGTATTAATAAAATAGACCCTGTTTCTGTACAGCCAAAAAGTACAAATAGATGTATACTCGGAGCAGACGACTGGAAGATAATATACCAGTTGTCGCAGTGATTATCACTAGGGTATGGAATTGTATTATTTTATTGGATTTTTTGTTGTTGTTCATCTACATGTACTAAATGTATTTGTTTTGTAATAAGAGAATAAGTGTTAAATTATTTACTACCAGGAAAAACTTCTAACCTGTATAATTTCTCATAATGAGAACTAAGGACTTTAGCTAAGTTCTCCCTCGTGGTAAAGAAGCCTCAGGAAGCTTAGGCTTTGTGTAAGGAATTGGGACACTTCGAACCCTGTCCTCTGATTCCTGGGCCTGTCCCCTTGTCACCAGGCCCTACCGCCTTCTCCTTAGCAGTGGTAGTAGGTGGTGTTTACAGTGATTTAGGTTAATTCCAACAGTGGTTGTTTGTTTTGTTTTCCGTTTTAGGTTGATATCCTTGAAAGTACTTAATAGCATCGTGCTGTTGGGGAAATCATGCCAGTACGTGAAGGAAGCCAAAATGGAAGAGAAGCTGTCCAACCCTCCCCCCGCCAGCACTCCGGGCAAGCCGTCCAGTAAATCACAGAACAAGTGTAAACCCTCTCAAGGTAGGTTTGGCTCAAAGAGCTAAATCAGCGTCCAGTCAACAGTTGGTAACGCTTTAGAGATTTGGTTTCACTTCACCTAGTTGTTTTATAATTCTTTAAATTTTTTAATAGACAAATAGTAATTGTACGTATTTATGGGATACATAGTGATGTTGCAATACATATAACATATAGTGATCAGATCTGGGTAATTAGCATATCTGTCATCTCAAACGTTATCATTTCTGTGTGTTGGGGACATTCGTGGTTGCAGTTTAGCTCTCATCTCACGTACATGACCCAGTGCACCAAATTTTTCCATTTATCCATTCATTGTTCAGTGGATGATGACTGAGCACCTATTACATGCCAGGTCCGGGCGAGGATACAGCAGCGGTAAAAAGACGGTATCTCTGCTCCCATGGAGCTCATTCCAGATTGTTGGGAGGAGGGAAAGAGAGAAATAGGCATGTACTCTATCAGGTGGCAGCGAGTGCTGTAGAGAAAACTAAAGCAGGATCGGGGAAAGGGGAGTACGATGGGGTTTTGGGGGCTCTCCCCTAAGTTTGAGGAGATGGCACCTGAGCAGAGACCAAGGGTGGCAGTAGCTGGCCTTCCAGGGAGAGCGGCTTAGGCAGGGGACACAGGGACATGCCAAGGCAGGAAGGTGCTT
Organism: Lepilemur ruficaudatus; assembly: GCA_963574885.1. Lineage (NCBI taxonomy): Eukaryota > Metazoa > Chordata > Mammalia > Primates > Lepilemuridae > Lepilemur > Lepilemur ruficaudatus. The sequence goes on from CAUYRT010035707.1 coordinate 99,206, forward strand.
GGTGTGTTGAAGGACAGCAAAGGCCAGGCCAGGGGGCTAGAGTGGCCCAATACCAGGGACGGGAACTTGGAGAAGGAATCTGAGGGGCCTCGGAGGGCTGTTATGAGGACCTTGGCTTTGACTCTTAGTGGGAAGAGGGATGTTGTACCACTTTGAACAGAGTAACAGCATGGGGCAGATGACATTTTAAAAGTATTCTCAAGCTTTATGGAAAACAGACTCAATAGGGGGTGCCCAAAAGAGGGGACAAGGGAGGAAGCTGCGTGTGGCTCAGAGCAGGGGGAGTGGTGTGAGCAGGGAGAACTGGCTGGGTTCTGGATAACCCTGGGAGATTCCAACAAAGGATTTGCTGATGAGGGGGTTGTGCAGTGTGAGAAAGAGAGTCTTCTTAACTCTTGTTAAGGATGAGTCCAAGCTGTCTGGCCTGGAAGATTTGAAGGAAGAACCAGAACACTGACTTAATTTTTATTATTAGATGGCAGTTCCCTGTTCACATGGCTATTTGCTCATATGACTTTTAGTTTAAATGGTTTATTTTTAAGTGTATGGAGCAACTGTGTCATATAGGAGATGGTGCTGATAGAAAAGTAAATAAAGATGCCCTCAGGGCCTCACGTACCCACAGTGGGACAGCACAGGTAGACACTCCAAGTAAGTGAGCAAGGGGTTTGAAAAGGACAGCAGAGGGCTCTTCCTGGAGGTGATGATGCCTGAACTAAATCTTGAAGAATGAGAATAGGACAGGGAAGGCCAGTGGAAAGGACAACTTTTTCCTTGAGGAAAAGGGCCAGCATGAGTTAATTCACGGAGGCCTGACCAACCGTCCCGAGTACTCTCAGCTCAGTTCTCTGAGAGTGTGGAGTTTGTTCCGGACAGGGGCAGGAGAGGAAGCTTGGGCCAGGCTGGAGTCCAGCCTGAGGGGCAGGCCCGGCTCATCACACAGCTTCACAGGGAGCAAAGATAAATGAACGGCGTGTGTAATCACTGGGAGATGTAAGTACTACAGTAACATGAGGATTGCATTTGTTTCAGCTACCTAGATAAGTCATAGTGGGCCTGTACGTGTCTGCTACACTATTCACTAAGTTAGTAAGTGTTTGAGGATCCAGTCTAATGGGGGGATAACACCTCAAAGCACATGCTGCAGTGCAAGGCCATCGAATCAGGGGTCACAGAGTGAGCAGTGCACTCAGATGAGTGTCTGAGCATCTGCACGGCATATCTTGGTGGTCAGGACAGAGACCACTCAGCAGGCCGAAAAGAGGAGGCCGACTCTGAAGGCAGCATCATGTTCATCACATTCTAAAAGGGACAGAGACAGTAGTGGGGGTATATATTTTTTGCTTATGGTATGTATTTTTTGCTTCAAAAAAGCTATTGTTACAAGGATTGAATGTATAATTCAGAGGGTGGCTCTAGGCCTTGGCCCAGCTGTCCCCAAGGCCAGCCTCCAGGATTCTTGTGGCCTAAAATAAACATTAGGGGTTTTATTTGTTGGTTTGCTTGTTTTTACCTCTGATTTGGACGCCTAAAGATGATGCTAAACTAAGTCTAGCTGACGTGACTACAAATGAGAGGTGGAATGTAGGAGAGTCTGCCTGGCCCACTCCCTAATGGCCTGCGTGTAGGAGCCAACATTGATTTTTCGGACTGACAGCAGTCATATCAGGACTCGGTTATATAGGAAGCAGTTGTAATGTAGGAGTTCTGATTTTTCCACAGTTGGGTGATGGTGTTGTTTGTGTGGTGTGATCAACATAATAATGGCCATCCATAAAATTTTGGATGAACAAATGTGGATGATTAGCCTCTAAGTTTCATTATAAATTATGGCTGCTTATACAGCATGCTATTTGGTTATCTTATGCTTTATCTAAAAGTGTGGATAATGGGCAGTTTTTTCAATATCACTATGTTGGTGAGCTCATATTTATTATAAAGTTGGGGGAAATCTTTTTCTAATTCAGTGCATCTATTTTGTCACAGGCCTTTCCACGGAAGAAAACCTGTCTGCTTCGGTCACCAGCCAGCCTGTTCATCAGAAAGAAAATGTCATACCATTACTTGTGACAAGCAATTCTGATCAGTTCCTGACAACTCCAGATGGTGATGAGAAGGACATAACACAGGAAAATTCTGAATTAAAACACAGATCCTCAAAGAAAGATTTGTTAGAGATAGACAGGTTCACAATTTGCGGAAACCGAATTGACTGAACCTGTGGCTCCGAGTGCTGAAAAAGCTGGGTCCTGGGGCAACAAGTGCTGTGCCGCCAGGATGGACAGATGCTGAACGTGGCACTTAAATATTTATTTAAAAACTTAAATTATTATCAGCAAGCAAATCTTAGTATCTTTCTTCCAGTAATGTGGTCTGGCCGAAGGTCAGATCACGGAATCACAGCGGCCTCCGGCCTTGACTCTCTGGGAAACTTGATGGATTATAAAACCTTCCTCCTGCCTGGCCAGGGCAGCAGCATCGCTTCCGGGACCGACCGAAGCAACATCAGAATCTGTTTGCTTTGTCAAGCTGGGCTTCCAGAATGTCGAATTTTGCCTCAAGGCCTCTTCAGTATAAGGATACACCTGGAAAACTGTGAAGCTTCTACCATGACGTTACCTTTCCAGTCTCATACTGTTTTCACAAACAGTTTTCAAACTTCATCTGCCAAAGCATTAAAAAAATTATTAAACATAAGTCAAGATAAATGTTCTTACCACCAGAATAATCCTTGAGGATGTATCTGAATTAATCAGAATTAAAGGCTACCTTAAATAAGACATGATGAATAGTAGCATTTTATAGGAAAAAAATAAACATTAAACCAGTTCATTTATTTAAAAAAAATTAATGAAGGTTAAGCATCATCACTGGGAAAATGTTTCATAATTTTTCAACAATTTATTCTTTAAAGCAAAATGTAAGCTATGTGTCCTTTAATTGCAGTGGATAAAATAGAAATTTCCTTACAAAAAGGCACTTTTTATACCGAAAAAGCAGAGCAGTGTTAACTTTAAGGTATACTTAACTGGTTTCGCTTTAAAACTAATTGCTTCATAAATTATTACAGCTAAAGGGATTTGGTGTTGAGTAGGCTGAAAAGTTGTCAATGTACAAGATTCAAAACTGTCAACTTTAACTGGATTTTTTAAAGTAAATATTCTAAGTGGATTGGGCATCATCATCTTGCTTGGGCTTAGAAGACGCATTAGTTCTGTTTGGGTGGTCAGTGCGCCTGTGCTGGGGTGGGGTGTGCGTTCGAGGGTATCTGTGGGGACGTGACTGGGTGGGCCTGTGCTGGGGCTGGGGCAGGCCCGGGTTGGGAGAGGGCCTCCTGTGAAAGTCCATGGAGTGTTTTAGGCGTGTAGGTGGCCGTCTGGGTGTGGGGAGGCGTTTGTGTATGGCTGTTGGGAACAGCAACCAAATGGTGCTTTTTGGTTTTGTTTGAGAGCCAGATTCCATTTCTGCTTAATTACTAGTTTGTGGCCTACATCATAGGACAAGTTATTTTCCACCCATTGTATCTTGAGAATCCTTTCTGGATTTCTATAAAAATTTTACAACTTCTGATTTCAGAACTGTCCAGAAGATGATACTGTTAACTGTTACTTCTTCTGATGTTTGATTTTAAAGTTCAACTCTCATGCCCATGTTTCAGGCATATATATATATATATGCAGTAGGCAAATTCTAGGTGATTTGTCTGTTTCCTGGGTGAAATATAATGCAAGCTTTAATGCTTTGGCTGTTCATTTGAAATACAAAAGTGAATTTTAATGTTTTGCATTAACTAAAGAAATCTGAAGATTGATGTCGAGGAAATTGTACAGACATGCCTTTGTGAAACCAGGAAGTATTTTAAGTTACAAATGAGGAGACTTTTAATTGCTTTGTGTGTGTTTCAGTGGAGCCCCATTTTAAAATGATTTTTCTTTTTTCCATCTCCTTTTTGTCAACAAAAGGAACAGTGCCCACAGTGAATGGCAATAGTTTGGGGAAAGCTTTGCCAAACATAGCCCTTGATCAGAGCAAGAACATGGTTTGGGTATCTCTCTTTCAATTCTGCTTGAATTATTCTGTTATTGTGCTGTCATTTTGGGGGAGATTTTCATTTCCTTTGCAGATGCTGTTGGGAGTTTGGGACGATGTTCATTTCTCCTGTTATAATGGCATTCGATACTAATTTTATAAGTGCATCTTGTGTGGAACTCAATAAATTCAATTTTGTAATCTTTTTTAAAAAGGTCACTGAATTTATTTTAATAATGTTTACTGTTGTATTTAGTGGAGTGGATTTCCCACTCTATAATGAGAATTTATTTCTAATTTACAAGTGGTAGAACTATCTTAATTTGAAAAATTCTTTTGGTCTTAATGGCGGCAAAATGTTTGTCTTTGAAAAAATAGACTCGGGTGATCATAGACCATTTAATATCTCTCAGCAAATGAAGACATTTGCATTTTACAGGTGTTTTGAATGTCACTAATATGCTTTTCACACCTGAGAGTTCAGTTCAAAATAGTGCTTTGGTTTTTAAAAAATCCAATTAGGACACAACACAGGTCAGACCCTTACTAGCTTTTCCTTTGGAATAGAAGTATAAAAACCCAGCATCATTCATGAGCTTGTCCAGACTTCCTTGTGGACTTTGGCCTGCATTTAAACTTTATTATACATGAACATGAAAAAAACTTGCTATAATTAGATTGTTAAAATATATCCTATCACTCCTGCTAACTTACCAGAGGAGATAAATTCACAAAATAATTTATTTTTTTTATTTTTATTTATTTATTTTTTTGAGACAGAGTCTCGCTCTGTTGACCAGGCTAGAGTGCCGTGGTGTCAACCTAGCTCACAGCAACCTCAAACTCCTGGGCCCAAGTGATACTTCTGCCTCAGCCTCCTGAGTAGCTGGGATTACAGGCATGTGCCACCATGCCCAGCTAATTTTTTCTATATATTTTTAGTTGGCCAATTAATTTCTTTCTATTTTTAGTAGAGATGGGGTCTCGCTCTTGCTCAGGCTGGTTTCGAACTCCTGACCTTGAGGATCCGCCCACCTCGGCCTCCCAGAGTGCTAGGATTACAGGCGTGAGCCACTGCGCCCGGCCACAAAATAAAATCACTACATTTTGATATGTTTCAGTTGCACTTGTTTCTTCAACAAGGATTTGTTAATCATCTGTGTGTCAGGGGCTGTGCTAAATAATGGTGGAATTGGCCATGAACAAGGTAAAGTCCCTGCTCTTCTGTGGAAGACTGATAGTAACAAGTCAATGAAATAACCGTCTGCTGCTCACAGGTGTCCAATGTCCAGATGATATCTCAGGCTTATTTCAGTTCTAAAACAATTCCTTTAGCATTTTTATGTAAATCTGATTTTTTTTCCCAGTGCATTTTCTTAAAAGATAATTGTATAGCAGTTTTACAGTGGTTCTATGAAATAGAAATAAGAAAATATTTTTTTTTACTAAAGACTGCTAGTTGTCCTCCAGAATCTGTTCGTCTGTTCCCTAAGCGTAGAGCTGTAGCTGGGCACGTAGCTGCCTGTTGGGGACTGCATTTCCCAGCCCCTCTTGCTGTTAAGTGTGGCCAAGTGGTAATTATCCCCAAAGGATGTCAGTTGAAGGGGTATATGCCATTATCCGGTCAGAACCCTTAAGGCAGTGGGTGGGTCCTCTTCACCTATCCCCTTCCCCCAGCTGGAACCCAGGGTCGTGACCCCGCCCCAAATATACAGATAAATATACAGTGTCCAGAGGGTGGCAGAGCCACAACAAAAAAGGAACCCTGGGTTCCTGAACGCCTCTGCAGAGCAGTTGCCAGTCAGCTTGGAAGACTCGGCTTTACTATACATAAGAGGGAAATAAACTTATAAAATGTCTTTGTTTCTAAGCCACTGAATCTGGAGGGTCTGTGTTCATGCAGTTAAGCCCACGCTAATACACTAGGAAATCTGAAAGGAACTATTTAGAGAGCTTTACATAAAAGGAGTGAGTGAGGAGGTAGATCTAACTCTCTAAAACACATACTTCTGAAAATACTCTTTGGATACTCATTTATTGTTTGTAGAGAAAAAGATTACTCTGCTTTACTTTTTCAGAGGTCAGACTCCCAGTACCCTTGGCCATCTTAGACTGAACGTTAAACTTTGCTCATAAGTGGCAAAGTTCTATTTGTCCATGTAGTCTATCAAACAGATACTTCTTGCCCCTTATCTCTCGGGAAAGTCTGTGTGCAGTAAAACAGCAAATTATAATCACGGCCTAGGAGCAAGGCGAAGTGGAAGCAAACAGTTAACAAATCAAGAGAGCAATAAAAATAGGTCTGAGGTCAGTGGTGCCACGCTAGTGATCGCTGAAGATAACCCTGTTACAGTCCAGTGTGACAGGTGGTGTTCAGCAAGTGCCTGAGACTTCTAGGATAGTTTAGACTGTCAGAAATGATGAAGGAGGAATATGTACAACTGAGGGGGAAACAGGCATTCTAAGGGAGTTACGATGATCTAAAGAGTTTGCTTAATAAGGAACAGCTAATAGTGCTGAGCAAACAAGGAATTGCTGTTCTAAATTTCATCAAGAGAGTAAACATATTGGCAAGTTGGCGAAACGTAGTTACACAGTAGTGTAAAATTGTACTTGAGGTTGTTGGATATTTAAAGTAATGAGAAAGAAGAGTAGGTATCAGTACAATGTTTTGCTTTTAACATGCAAAGCACTCTTTTTGGTACATGAGGCAACCAAGAGGGGTCTCAAGAGCACATTTGGCATCTTTTTAAGGGGATTATTCAGGAACTACAGTGAATGAGCTCTTGCAGGGTGAATAGCCTGCAAAGTGGGTAATTTTGAATCTGCAGTTATTCTGAATAAGCACATTCTCCTTTCATTTTAGGTACATCTACATAAGAATGCATTCCAGGAAGGTCAGAAATAGCTGTATTAGCTGCAGTAGTAGTGGAAAAGGACAACAAAATTAAAGTAAGAAAATATTTTAAATACATTTTTTTAAATGAAAAAAATTTTTAAAGAAATAACTATGTCAGATTTGACTACATAAGTGAAATGCATAACAAACAAAATACATAAATAAGTTGTTGGACTTAATTTAAAAAATATTAATTGCACAGTCACTGGGCAAAGCACAGAAATGAATAAGCTATGCTCTCTGCTCACAGAGCTTGTCTGTAGTGTAGCAGGGAGACTAAAGGTTAAACTGACCTGGCCATTACAGCCCTGTGTGCTAAGTGCTGCCATAAACCGCGGTTCTGGCAACAGAACATCTACTTCAGACAGATGCTACTGCATTCGCCGCTGTAGCCCTAGCACCTTGTGCAGTTCTGGGCACAAAGAGGTGGCCCATAAATATTTATTGGATGAATAAAACATAGGAGCCATTGTAGAGGATGTACACTTGGGCTGCCTTGAAAAAACAGTTGGAATTTGATGGACATGAAGGGCAAGGAAGGACAAGGAAGGAGGAAAGAGCACAGCATGGCAGCAGCACAGGATCCCGTCCACTCCCTAGACAAATATCAGGGCCTGACAGTGCCAACTATCATGCTGGGAACACCAGGAGGAAAGCTGCAGTCAGAGGGAAATTGGAGATGGAGGCAGGGGCTATGATCTCAGAGAGCTTTTGATGCCTCGCTACAAATCTTAGACTTGGTCCTGTAGGCAAGGGGGTGGGGAGGCTTAAATGGGATTTTATTTTATTCATTCATTCATTCGTTCATTTAGAGCCTGTCTTGCTCTGTTTCTCAGGTTGTAGTGCACTGGTATCATCCTAGCCCACTGCAACCTCGAACTCCTGTGCTCAAGTGATCCTTCTGCCTCAGCCACCAAGTAGCTGGGATTACAGGTGTGTGCCACCATGCACGGCTAATTTTATTATTTTTTATAAAGGTGGGGTCTCACTATGTTGCTCAGGCTGGTCTCAAACTCCTGGCCTCAAGAGATCCTGCTACCTCAGCCTCAGCCTCCCAAAGTGCTAAGATTACAGGTGTAAGCCACCACATCTGACCCTAAGTGAAATTTTAAGTTGGGTTGTTGTAACTATCAAATGAGAAAATTAAATGAAAAAAACTACTTTGTAAACTATGAGTGCTATGATCAGATCAATGTTTTAGAAAAGTCAGGCTGGTGCCCTCACTTCTTACTGAATTGCTTTTGTTGTTTTAGTGTAAAGGAACGCTAAGCTCGTTTCCTGCATTCTTCTCGTGTAATCTTTATATCTCTCTAAAGAAGACACCCTATTCTCTCATTTTATAAGTAGAAAAACTGTGGCTTAGAAAGGTTAAGTAACTTGTTTGAGGTCACACAGGTAGCAAGTAGCAGAGCGGAAAGTCCAACTCCTTTCCTGAACTGAAAACCTGCACATCCGCGCCATCTGCTATTTGGGGGAAGAGGGAGAAGCTAGGTAAGGAGACCCCTCAAGGAGGTGCCCGCGGCCATTCACACCATAGCAAGGGGGACTTCAGGGACACAGGATGTGGAGACCTCTTGGATGTTCAGGGAGGGCCAGCCGGTTTTGTGATGTTGCAGTCAGACACTTGTCTGTGCGACACTGCAAACGTCAGTCTCCTCATCGCAGATCAGGGTTGATAATGTCCACTTCTCAGGGTTGTGAGGAGCAAATAAGATGATGCACCCGAAGCTCGGTTTGTGATGGGTAAAGCGCTGCCTAAGTGGTGCTGACCACCACTGCCTGACGCCTCACAGCCCAGCCGTGGTCCTCACCCCTCGGTCCCAGGGCATATTCCCTGAGCCAGCAGCATCACATCACCTGGGAACAGGTTAGAACTGTGGATTCTTAGTCCTTGCCCAGATCTGCAGAATCAGAAACTCTGGGGGTGGAGCCCGACCATCTGTTTCTCAGGCTTCCGGGAGACTCGTGCCTGCTGAAGTGTGAGAACCCCAGCAAGTCATCACCCTCCAGGATCTAGACCTCAGAATGACAGGTCCAGACACTCAACCCTGTCTACTTTTCCCAAAGTAAACACTGGAGAGACTGAAACAGGATTTAGGGGCCAGAAGTTCTCTGGCACAGGCCTACATTCTATTTAAAACCCACATACCATTTCTGTCAGTCACTCAAGGCCAGATAGCTAGACAGAGGCAGAGCAGGCTCAGGACCAGGGGCTTTTATAATAGAGCTTGCTCAAACCACGCTGCTCCTCCTACTGCACCCTTGGGGCTCCATCCCCGCTCCTGGCAACAGAGACTTTCAGATGAGTCCTGCAGAAATCACAGGGCACCCATTCAAGCTACGTCATGACACTCCAACACTTTTATCACCAAAGAGTTGAAGAAGGGAAAAAAGACACAAGATCCATTAAGTGGAGCGATTCTGCACCAAAGCACTTCATAGGAGACTCATTCACTATTCCCTTAGCGTCTCCACTGTTCTAGGTGCTGCCACTATAGCCAGGAAGCCAGGCAGGACCTCCTCTCTCTTTGGAAGCTTATATTTCAGTGGAGGAAACAAATAACAAACATATGAATAGTTGAGTATTTCAAAGGGTGATCTGTGCTATAAAGGTAGCAAGGTAATGTGACAGGGACGTGATGCTTTCTTGAAACTGGATGGTCGGAGAGCCTCTAAAAGATGACGTGAGCTGAGACCTGAACTAAGGGAAGGAATCTCGTTGGGGCAGAGACTTGCAAGTTAAAAGCTGCTGAGGTGAGAGACAGCAGGGTGTATCCCACGAGGAGAAAGACGTTTGGTAGGGACGGGGGGTGGGGATGTGGGGGTGGAATGGGGGCAACCTGAAATGGAGTAAGGGGTTGGGGGCGGGAGTCCAGGTCACCCAGGCCCCAAGGCCATGAGTTAGGATATCACTGGTGCGAGGTCTAGGGTAGGAGTTAGGACATTGCTACTTCCGCTGTGTGAAGAGTGAGCTGTGGGTGCACTCGGGGCGGGCCAGGGGCTGTTTTCGTGATGTAAACTGGGCTCAGGCAGGTGCCAGGTGCTGGGAGCGCCCAGGCTGGCCCAGCTCCGTCTCCACCTCAGCAGGCAAAGCAGCAGCCACTTCTGTTTCAGGATACAGACCCAGACAGGATTCTGAACCTAGCCTTTGCCCATTTGTTTCTTCAACGCTGACACCTAGCAGGAAAAGTCGATTTTTGTCTGACTCTGCTTCTCGTTGGATGATCACAGTGCTGAACAGACTCCAGACCAGCTCCTCTTCTGATCCCCAGAGTCAGGCCGGCCCTAGCACTTCTGTGAGTACAAGCAAGGGGAGGTGTCTGGCAGCCCTGTGCTCACAGCTGAAAGCAGGTTAGTTCTCCCATCGAGGGGGTGGGCTGAGGACTGGAAACAGGGAGAAGCTGTTGGTGAGATGAAATTTTTAAAAGTTCAGATTCTACTCATCTTTAATTGAAAAACACAACAGGAAAAAATAAGACCTTCCCTTGCAAATATAATGGATATAAATTCACTGTTCATTTCTGCTTCAAAGATGACTTAGTTCCCTTAGCATTGAAGGGGCTCTAACAAGGCATCCGACCCTTCTTCCAGGGCAAGCTTCTTTTGTCCTATACCCCTCATAAGTTACCAAATAAACTTTGGCTTGAAATAAGTGCTGTAGTATTAATAATCTTAAAACCAATACTCATTAAATATCTACCACAAACCATCATACAAGGCCCTCTTAATTTATTACCTTATTTAATCTGCACAATTTCCCTGCAAAGTCCCTATTTGACAGCTGTGGAAACCAAGGCACAGAGACAGTCACTCAGCTAGGAAGTAGCAAGGCCAAGATTTCAAGCCTGGCCCATCTGATCACAAAGCGCTGGTCCCTAACCAACATGAGGTCTGTCGCATGCAAGACAGCCTTCCACAAGAGTTCCTACCAACAAGCACAAGATTTTTTTTTTCTTAAGTCAAATCATTTTCTAACAAAAGCACGTACAGTTAACAGATTTTTCCATTCCTTCCGCCCTTCTTTCAGTTCACATTTTCCAGACTCTCATATGATTCTAATTCTCCATACATTGGCTTTGCTGAGTGTTATTTTTAGTGTTTGGATCATGAATGGATTGTTCTGGTTATCCTGCTTACATTATGAACCACCTTTTTTCTCCCAAGGAATCGTGACGGCGTGAGATACCACAACATGGATTTATGTGATACCTGACACTTTTCAAAATAGTCTCTTTCTGACTTCTGATGCAACTCTGCAAGGCGGGCCACATAGAGATGGTGATGTTCATGTACCAACCAGGAAGCCAAGGCCCTGGTTTTCCAGGAGTTCAGGAACAGTGCCAGGACTGGAAAGGAGGGCTCTCCACTGTAGGTTGGCACGGACTTGCTAGGCAAGGGCTTCCAGCTTGTGCAGAACATGCCTGCACTGCCGTCCCCACGCTGAGGAGGGGATGATGGGGAGAACATCTGATTATTCCCTTAGGATACATTCCTAGGGTTGGAATTACTTGGACGAAGGTTCCAAATGACTTTTTTTTTTGAGACAGGGTCTCACTCTGTTGCCTCAGCTGGAGGGAGTGCGGTGGTATCATCATTGCTCACGATAATTTCAAACTTCTGGGCTTGAGCAATCCTCTTGCCTTAGCCTCTCAAGTAGCTGGGACTATAGGTGCGAGACACCACACCCAGCTAATTTTTTATTTTTATTTTTGGTAGAGACAGGGTCTCACTGTTGTTTGGGCTGGTAACTCCTGGCCTCAAGTGATTCTCCAGCCTCGGCCTCCCAAAGTACTAGGATTACAGGGGTGAGCCACCACACTCAGCCTCCAAATGACTTGATGTGTGTTGCCAAATTGCCTTCCAGAGGCATATGGTATAAGCATGCCCAGAGCCCCACACTCTCACCAGCCCTATGTTGAATGAGTATCCTCCTAATCCTTGCTAACTCTACAGGTATTTTAAAAGGGTATTTAGTTTTAAGAGTATAATTAAATATTTTTTAATATATTATTAGATATTTTCCAGTTCTTTTTAGTGACATATTTATATCCTTCAATGTTTTTGGCATTGATATTTTTCTTGATAATTTAAAAAAATTAATGATTTACAGTTCAGTCGATCTTTTAGGGGATCCAAATGAGTCCAGAAAAACATGGACATTCCTTGCCCCACCCAGAGGAAGCCTGACCTCAGTGGGACTCGAAAATCAGTTTGCTTTCTCCATTGTGCCACCTACAAAGAAGGAAGGAAGAGAGGAAATGTTAACATGTTAAATACTCACAAGGCCTTTGATAAGAAGCTAAGAAGGGGGTTCATGAAGCATCTCTCATGTGGCATGTCTATGAGTAGAGATTGTTGTAGATGGAGAAATAAATAGCATTCAAGGTCGCTGGAGTAGGACTTGGAAAAACTAGATCCTGTGAAGCTCTACTGTGTAGTGGAGGGAGCCCCTCCCTGTTTTAGGCCTCTGCTTACAAAGTGGGAATCGATACTTGGATGTAGTAACCAATTAATTTTCTTAAGGATTTTCCATCCTTCATGCTATGGTAATGTACATTTTGCTTGTTCTTTTTTTCCCTCCCCCCTGATTTCAATAATCTCTCTGGTTAGTTCAGCCGATGCTCGACTTGGGACTCCAGAGGCATCTATGGAAATCTTCTCCGTTTTTAGATGTCAGGCCAGTGAGCCCAAAAGACCAAGACTTTTCATAGGCAGATGTTTTATAAAAGATAAAATCAGGTGGAAAGTTGGCAGACCCAGAAGGAACTAAATTGTACCTTCCTTGGACAGAAAAGTTAGGTGACCTCTTGAACACCTTCCAATCCCTAGTGTCCTGTGAACCACAATCCCTCTTCCAGGAGGTGGCTCCGTGTGTGGGCCTGTGGAAGAGTTGTCCTCTAGTGCACTTCCTATTGGAAAATTTCAGAAATCTTGGAAATCTATTTGCTAAGGAACAATCCAGGTGTTGGGAAACTCTGTCTCCTTTTCTCAACACCCTCTTTTCTGGAAGAGATAGACAGTGGAAAAGCATGGACTTAGAATCAGAAAGATCTGAGTCTGAACCAAGGCGCCACCTCTATCCCAACATGTCACCTCTCTGATGCTCTCTCCCCTGTGAGTAAAATGGAAATAATAGTAGCAACCTCCCAGGATTGCTGCATGTATAAGTGAAATAATGTATGTTAAGTATCTCGGGAAGTGATACATCGTTACTTCCCTCTTCTTCAGTCCAAGGGGTAACTGGTTTCATGTTTCGGCCATTTTGTCAATTTGCCCACCAAACATTTACCTGCAATATTCAAAACACAGTGCTAAGTACTGATGGAGGGACACAAAGGCAAATCAAGCATGTCACCATAACTGTAATTCAGGACAGACACAATAAAAACCATGGAATATGTGGAGAATGAGTGCTAGGGTGACTCAGAGCGGAGAGAGGCTATGCTAAGCTTTGGAGGAAAGAAAGCATTTGGGCTGGGTGAGGTGGCTCACCCCTGTAATCCTAGCCCTCTGGGAGGCCGAGGCAGGAGGATCACTTGAGCTCAGGGGTTTGAGACCAGCCTCAGCAAGAGTGAGACCCCCATCTCTACAAAAAAAAAAAAAAAGAAAAGAAAAATTAGCCAAGCATGTTAGTACATTTCTACAGTCCCAGCTACTCAGAAGGCTGAGACAAGAGGATCGTCTGAGCTCAAGAGTTCAAGGTTACAGTAAGCTATGGTCATGCCACTGCGCTCTAGCCTGGGTGACGGGGCAAGACCCTATCTCAAAAAAAAATTATATATTATTGTTAACTGTAGCCATCCTCTAGTGGCTGGTGATAATTTTAATGGAAGTCCTGGCACTAGCTGAAGGTGATGGTCCGTGGTGGTGGATGGGAAAGGTGCAAGACCATGACACCTTTGGGACTGGATTGTGTTTGAAAGAGAGGGATTGTCTAACAGGTTATCATGGATGCTGCAAAAATGCACGCTCTTCAAGGTATGAAGAAGCAGTCTTACCAAAGGGAACCCCAACTCGTCATCTTCCATTCACTCATTCATTCATTCAACAAACCAGGTGGGAAGAAGAATCCCAGAGGAGCACTTTTACTCTTTTACTGCCCTGCATTACACATAAGAAATAGCCGTCTGTAGGGTTGCAAGATTTCTATAGAAAAAAATCTCAAATCTTGTCTACAAAGATTAGATATAAGCATATCATTTAGAATGAGTTATAATGTATCCCCATGGAAATTAGATTATAGAAAAGACCACAGGATTTTTGAGAGAGAGAAAGATTGACTGAGAGAAACTCATGTCTGGGCAGTAATTTTACAATGGTCAGTTTCATTTTATTTCTGTATTAAATTTTAATTTAAATGCTTCACTTTATGGTATGTCAGTAATCATATATTTTATGTTCTGAGTAATTATTCATTCCTATAATAAACATTAGAATATACTATGTAAAAGAAAAGAAAGAAAAGAAATAGCTGTCTGAAAGTCCTTGTGGTACTTATTGGATTCCAATAAGTTTCAGACAGCTGTTTCTCATATCTAATTTAGAAAATAGATACCTACATTTCTATATGGGACCGTGAATCCTTATTGGAAAATGGTGGTGGATAAATAATTAACAAGGAAACAAAATCTCCATTCTTTGGTAAGGTAGGGCTCCCCTGGACCGCGAGCTGAGGGAAATGATCCAGCTAGGAAGATATATCCTTGCATTTTTGTAGGGCCTAATACTTTCTGTTTTGTATTTTCATCAATTATTTTAGTTACTAGATGAAATAGCTTTAATTATCCACATCTTTCAGAGCAAGGAAACAAGACCTGGAAAGGTTAGATGGCCTGCTGAGGTGAGGTGTCACAAATCCCAGGCTAGTGACAAAGAAAAGACTCACTCAGATGCTGGTCTCTGGCCCACAGCTCTGCATTCATCCCACCACACCCCCTGAGGTGAGCACCCTCCTGCCACTGTCAATTAAATTGCTGTGGTTTCCTAATTAAAATGGTGGTAATTAGTGCTGTCATTTCAACATAGATGACTGGTGTCGCTGCAGTCTTTTCCTCCACTTTACAAAAGTCCTTTTACTTCCAACTGTTTAATTAGGCCACAAGATAACCACCCCCCAGCATGCTGCTGACCCCATTTGAAAAGCTGAGGCCTTACCTCATTGCAGAAGTAGTATCCTAACTGGGAAGTAGAATTTTCTATGTACTCCTGAACTCGGTCTAGAGTCACAAAGGCAGCTTCCCAACCCGTGGGCTTCATCCTAGAGTGGCCCATTTTCCCTCTGTACTGTTACAATAAGATGACATCAAGCTTTTGTTTTTAAATAGCTATGTACAACTCACTAAGAGCCTGCATACCCCTGATTTCATTAGACGTTCAGGGCAGTCCCGCAAGTTTATAACAGATAATGCAAGTTTGTGCTTATAAGGTGCTGCTGTCCATGTCCCGACTCTGCCAAAGTACCATGGGTGCATCAGGTCTCTCATTCTGCACAAATCCTTTTTGAACTAGGTACTGTTATAATTTACCCCCCCTTTTATAGTTAAGACTCTGGGATTTACAGAGAAGCTGCAAGTTCAAAGTAGTACAGAGGCAGGATTCAAACCCTAGCAGGCTGATTCAGACCTTCTTGAACCATTAAACTCTTTGCTCCCCAGGCAACCTTTCTGCAGTGCTAAGGACTGTGTCTGCCAGTTGGACCATGGCCCTGTCCACAGAGCAGGCAGGGCCAGCAGAGCAGCAGAGTGTCATAGAACTGTCCTCCTATGGGCCCCTCCAGACTGCACGTGGGTCAGCTGGTTCAGCACAGAGACCAAAGTGTGCAGAGAAAGGAACCCATTTCTACTGAAGGCTGGGTCCTTGCCACACACTGTCTTAATCCTCGCAGCAATGACAGTGTTGTCTCAGGTTTATAATTGAGGAAGCTGAGCTCCAGGGAGGTCAAGTGGACTCCCTAAGGTCACACAGCATGTGGAGACCATTCCTTTGTGGCAGCCTCATCCCATTCAGGATCAGAAAAAACGATCCCAGGTGGGGCTGGCGCCCATGATACACAAGGATTAGGAGGGAGCCATGGCCAGCCAGTGACTAGCAGCACAAACCAGGATCAGGCAGAGTCAAAGCTCCTTAGTGAAAACCTCCCAAATTCCAGGGCTTTGTTTCTCAAGGATCAAGATCTACGACACATTACAAATGGAATATGCTTCCCTCAGGGGAGACCAGACTCAGGTGTTTCCAAGAAGAACCAAGAGTCATGTTGATGTATCCTACTGTTGCCACCCAACCAGGTTCGTCTGCCCGCTGCCCAAGAGGAAGCCAATGCGCTGAGACAGCAGGATTTGCAGCAGAGAAACAGTTTATTCTGCATAGCGCTAAGCAGGCAGATGGGAGAAATTTCTCAAATCCACCTCCCTGAGAATTTGGGAGACAGGGTTTTTAAAGACAGTTTGGTGTAAGCAATTGGGTCTGCTAATTGGCTGGGTTCAGGGTGGAATCATAGGGCTGTAGAAACTGGCTTCTTTGCTGACCTGGTTCTTGGAGTTCACAAGACCAGTTGAGTCAGTTCTTTAGTATGGGTCAACTGTTCCACTGGAATGCGGGACCTGGAAGATATCTCAGAAACTACCCCTAGGCTTCAAAAAGGTGATGTTATCTATGGAGAAAGCTAAGAATCTTTATGACCACCAGCTATGTGGCTCCAGGGTGGCAATTATAGAGAAGCAAATGAGGGGACAGTGGCTAATTATTGTCATTATTTTTAGCTAGGCCTGAGCCTTATTTTTGGCTAGGCCCTTACCATAGTTCTCGCCCTGCACCCCTTTATCAGTTTGTAAATGCAGTTTCACTACTTCCTTCCAGTTACTTCCAGGTAACAGTGTAGAGTTTGGCCTGTTCCCTGCAGCAGGAGACCAGATGGACTCAGAAGCCCCTCCCTGTCATGAGACCTGGGCATCTAAGGCAGCAAGATGACGAAACACACAAAGGGGTGTGAAGAAAGGAGGGTGGAGTTCCTAACTCAGGCCTGGAGCATTTGGAAGAGGACTGAATGAGAAGAGAGGCTGGGGAAAGCTAAGCCCCTGGGCCCTCTTCCTCCAGGACACACAGACCCTCCCTTCAGTGGAGAACTGCCTAGGGCAGCATGGAAGGGGCTGGGGTGGGAACCATCTTGGGGGGATCAGTGTATTTCCCTGCTAATGAGACAGCCCCTGGGCCTGGAGTCAGGAGGGCTGCAGAGGTTGGCAGAGAGCTTGGGAGGCCCTAATTCCCCCTTCTCACCCCACTATGGGTGACAAGGCAGACCCCTGAAAGATCAGATTATCAGAGGCCCAGCTGCTGGGCTACATTCCTTAAACTCTGGGAGGAAGTTTTAAACTCCTTCCCCTGAGAGACCTTAAGGCTGTGCAGGGGGAGGGAAGGGCACCCGGAGGTGCAGGGTAGGGGGGATTGCAGGTAAGGGGGGGTGGGGCACGGGGGTGAAAACTCAGAGGAGGGGAGCAGGGGGGGGACTAGGGGAGGGAGCAGGGTGTGTGGAGGTGTAGTGGAAGGGTGCAGGGGGTCAGGGCTCCAGAACAAGGTGAGTTGTATTTAACTCAGGCTGGTTTTGAGCCCAGGGCCTTGTGAAGCAAAACCCTGCCACTGGTTCACAAATATCTTACTTGTTGATGTTCTTATTTGTTACAATTAATACTGACAATTTAATTCTAAAAACGTGGATTGTGCTGCATAGAACTCACACACAAAACAATAAAAAATAACAAATTAGAAAGGATCATTCTGTTTTAATAAAACACTGTGGTCCCAGGGGAAAAAAAATTTTTTCTAATGTGGCAATCAATGTGTTCAGTAGTAAGTTTGACAGTTGATATCTCTGACATTTCACTTTGACACTTCTTGTGTTATTTTTTGTGAAGGTACATCCTCAGTCTTTCAAATACATATTTTGGCTTGTGATTACCTTGAAAAAAATTTTTTTAGAGCAATTTTTGTGAAATCTTGGATAAGTCAAAAATGCATGTTATTTTCAAATATGAGTTCTGTTGTGGAATCGATGCAGCCCAGACAGCTCGAAATATCAACAAAGTGTTTGCGAAGGATGTGGCTAATAAACACACAGGAAGTGCATGGTTAGAGAAGTTCCATTCTGGTGATTTTAATCTTGAAAATGAGCCACATGGGCAACCTGAGACCAACGTGGATAATGATGAGCCGAAAGCTATAGTGGAAGTGAATCCATCTCAATCTGTGTGTGAATTAGCAACAAGGTTTGACATTACCATTCCAACAATATTGGACCATTTGAAACAAATGGGCAAGGTAAAGAAGATGGACAGATGGATACCACATAAATTAAATGAGCATCAGAAGAGAAATAAGTCTTGAGGCTTCCCTTTCTTTACTGTCATGACATAAAGCTGAACCATTTCTACACCGTATTGTTATGTGTGATGAAAAATAGATTCTTTTTGACAATTGCAATCATTCAGCACAATGATAGACAAAGATGAAGTGCCAAAACACAGTCAAAAACCAAATATTCATCAAAAAGAGCTAATGGTGACTATTTGGTGGTCCAGGGCTGGTATTATCCACTACAGCTTCATGAAACCTGGTCAGTCGATTACAGCAGATGTCTACTGCAACCAATTGGATGAAATAATGACAATGCTTGTGATTAAGCAGCTGAGACTGGTCAATAGAGACAGGGCAATCCTCTTGCAAGACCACATGTCGCAAAAAACGGCACTGCTCAAACTACAGAAATTGGACTTGAAAACTCTCTGTCATCCACCATATTCACCAGATCTTTCGCCAACTGACTATCAGTTCTACCAGGCTTTGGACTACTTCTTGCAAGGAAAAATATTCAATTTTCAACAAGCTGTGGAAAATGCCTATGGTGATTTCATGTCCACTTACTCTCCAGGCTTCATCCCTGCTGGCTCTTACAGAGCAAGAGTAAGATACACGTTTACAGAGTAAGAGCAAGACACATTCTCCACGGAATGGTGAATGGGCCTCTTGTTGTGACAAAAAAGGTCTTGATTATGGTCTGGATCTGGTTTTATAGTGTCTGGATTGGGCTTCCTTGTGTTTCAGACATCATCATCTAACCATGGTGAACAGTTGGGAGTTATATGACCTGAGTATTACTGGGCATGCAGATCTCCTATGAGCCTCTCTGAAAGCCGATTTGGGGGGTGAACTGCAATGTAGATTTAAGCTAACCACATGATAATTAGATTTAGGTCGTTCTAGGTCACCTGCCAGACTCTATTGTACCTATGATGCTTGGCCCATGGGCTAGAGAGTTCTCTGCATTCTTTTGTAGTTGGTGTGCTAAGTTCTGATTGGTAGGTCGGTAGGATGTTCCCTCCTCCCCCAGGTGTGGCAGTAGCTCAGGATGCCCACCTAGTCCCCAGGAGGGGCCAGAGGTCCCTAGCTGTCTACCTAACACTAGCAGTTTATATATATTATCTTAACGCTCTTGTACTCATAAGCTTCCTGGTAGCCTCCTGTTTCTAGCCTTTCCCAAATGTTGCAGAAGCCATTCCTCACCTAACTGGTCAACTCTACAGTAATAAGGAACAGCCTTTAGATACTCATATCTCTTTGTATTAATCCTTGTATTAACTGATTATGTTAATCATATCTTTTTATTCTTCATTTTTGATGCATTGGCATCATGGGGCTTTGCTGACCCTGGAGAGACTGCCCCATCCAGGACTAGCTAATTGCTAAGGACAGCACATGTCTGGCTCTAGCCTGTGAGCCAACCTGCAAACCAGCCAGTCCAGAGCCATGTCCAAACCACCTCCCCTTTCAGACTCCCGCACTCTGGGCCACTGTCCACCTGCACTCATCATCCCAGAGCCAGATACCAGACAACTAGGGACAGCCCCTATGCCCCAGAGCCTGCTAAAATTATTCAAACTAGCCAATCCTGAGCCTGCTTACCCTGCCTCACCTGCCCCTTCCCATGAAACCACAAGGAAGTCTCTTGTCCAAATTTTCCCTCACTCCTTCTGCATCCTAACAGACCCAGGTTCTTCCACGTGTGGCCCTGCATGTCCTGCCTCCTGCTCTAGGGACCTGTAAGTAACAAACGTTCTCCTTTGTGACAGTCACTTTTGTGTCTCACCATGCCTCATTGAGATGCCCTTTAAACACTCCTATAGACCCCGTCTAGAACCTCCCCGCAACTCCCCAAGTCTTCAGGTAATTTTTGCAAGTACCTAACTCTCTGTATTAATTCTCTGTTTGCCTAAGAACCACTAGAGGGCTTCTGTTTCCTGCAGTTGACTCTGATGGGAGCATAGCCTACCCCAGACTGCGCAGCTGGCTATGGACAAAGACACCCCTGTCTGCCTTGAGCACCCCAGCCCTCAACCAGGAAGTTCCACTCTATTTACACTGGCATTTGTGTCATAATCTATAGTCCCAAAGGTTTGCCTATCTCTGAAAACACTGCCCCAACCACAGAATGTGGGCTATTACATGACCTTGATCAGCCTCCAGGGAAAGCCGTTGCCTGAACAAGTGTTTTGAAATTCCTTGAGGTCTGGCTCATTTCCCTGTAGTGACCTGGGCTCCGAGTTAGGTTTCAGTGCCTGGAGAAAAGGAATCCAAGACTTCAGTGAAGCCGAACTGAGCAAGGGACAGCAGGGAACCTGAGGAAACTTCCTTTGCCGCCACATGTTCAAAGAGGCACTCTGGCTCTCCTTGAGGCCTAGGGGAAAGTTCTGGGTCAGGGCCCATCAAATATTTCTACTTGTATGTTTCTTGTGGGCTCTTTCTCATTTTTGGCCCTTTGGGGCAACTTTCCACACTATAGGTGGAAAGTCCTATAGCATATTCTGGTCATTTTCAGGCAGTAAAAAGATTTGAGTCCAATCTAAGACACTCAGATCTTTCTTCTTTTTCTTTTTTTTTTTTTTTCATCTCACACCCCATTCAAAGCAGTTGCCCTTTTCCCCAGCACAGGCAAGACAACCCAGGAATGGGACATGGTATGTCCTTCAGCTCATCTCTTTCCTCCCTCTCCCCCATAAACCTGTGTCTGGCTTTGGTGCAGGTGGGGCAGGGGAAAGCAGGAAGGAGAGCTGTGAAGAAAAGGCAGTCTCACCTGACTCTTGTTGGCCTATCTGGCCGCAGGTTCCTGCTATGTGGCCAATGTCCAAAGGATGGCCCTCACGCTGGTTTGCTCGGGCTATCATAACAAAGTATCTCAAGCTGGGTGGCTTACATCAACAGAAATTTATTCTCCCACAATTGTGGTAGATGGAGGTCCAAAATCAAGGTGCTGGCAGGGTCATCCTCCCTCTGAAGCCTCCCAGGGAGGGTCCTGTCTTGCTGCCTCCAGCTTTAGATAGCCCCAAGCTTTGCTTGGCTTGTGGCACTGTACCACCAACCTCTGCCTCTGTGTTCACATGGTGCTGTACTCTCTGTGTCTGTATCCCAATGTCCCTGTTCTTATAAGGGCCCCAGTCATATTGGATTAAGGGCCCATCCTCTTCCACTAGGTCCTCATCTTAATAATGACATCAGCTCCACCCCCTTTCCCAAATAAGGTCACATTCACAGGTACCGGGGGTTAGGAATTCAACAATTTTGGGGAGACACAATTCAACCCATAACAGCCCCGTCTCCTCTCCCTCTCCCAGGAGGTACTTTTGTGCATTCTTCAGAGATACTCACTGTCCCTACCCCATCTCTGCCACTGACTGCTACCCACCAGCGTGAGAGCCACACTCTCTCTCTGGCCTCTTATACTCCTTCTCACCTCTTCCTCTGCCACTCCAGGGACTCACCTTGGAGGACCCCTTGCCTGGCAGGTGGCCCTCTTGGGCAGGGTTGCTTCTAAGATGGCCCTAGCCTGGCTCCTTCCTTGATGTCCCCTCTACCTGGCCAGCCCCTGGCAGTGCAGGCTGTTCCCCTCACCATTCCTCTTTGTGTGCCCTGGATGGCTCCAGGAAAGGGGGTGGCTCTAGTGTGTGGCCTCCCACGTTCAGGAAGCCAAGCTGTCAGGCAGCATTTTCACTGTGCTCTGCTGTGGCCTCTCTAGCAGCTCAGGGGCCATTCAGCGCCAAGTCAGACACCAGACCGGCCACAGGTGCCCCCTCCCCTCCCTCAGGGCTTCTCCTCTTACCCTTTCCCTTCATTTAGGGTGAGGAGCTCTCCATTTTCCTTTCCCCTAAGAAAAGGAGGGGAAACACCCTAACATGCTTCACATCTGTGCATGTGCTTTAAGGGCTAGCCTTGTCTGATCAACTTTCTCTGACTTTCTCATCTTCCCTTACATAGCCTTGGGGTGAATGGTGAGCCAGGGTCACAGGATTTTGCTGATTTGGGCAGTCCTGTGGGGATGTGTTCAACACTTGCTATTGGAACATGTGAGAACCCATTGTCTTTTGTTGGAGGGAATCAGGAAATCTCAACAGACAAGTCCCATTTAGCATCCTGGTTGATGGATAACTTGCCTCATTCACAGTAAGCCCCAGGAAATGGCAGTCTTAAAAGTCCAGGTTCCAAAAACTGCCATCCCAATGCTCCATCATTTCCTTTTGTACATGCTACTGGCAGACAATTGCAACCACAAGGGCTGCAGGAAATGCTGTGCCCACCAATGCATGCTCCGTGAAAGACAAGCTACCAAGTTTCTGTTTTTTGCAGGGCACTATACTGTTGCCTCCCAGGCCCCTGAACTTGATTAGGTAGAAATTCGTACATGTGGCGGTGATATGGGTCAACCAAGACCCCCTCTCATTCAATTTCATCCTCTAAGAGAATGTCTCTGGCCACTCTATCCAAAAAAGAACCCACCCCCCAACCCAGACAGTCTCCCTTTGGCCTTCCTAACTGTTGTTAAGAACAGTTATTACTACCTGAAGTGTATTAAATTAGAGTTCATTTGTTTGTCTCTCCACTGAAATATAAATATTATGAGAATGTAAACTAAAAATAAAATCCTAAGCCCTCTTCTGATTGAACAGACCTCCTTTTGGCCAAGGGGACCCCAGGAAAACCTTAAAACTGAATTTCTGGCCATGAAGAAAAGGAAGATCAGACAAGCCTCATTATACCCCCTCTCTTTTGTGGTTTAGACACAGCTGACCAGCATTAATGTTAAAATAGAGATCATAAGGCTGACAAAACAGCCTCTTTGTGGCAATAAGATACTAAATTACAAACAGAACTTAAGGCCATGCAAGCAAAGGTTAACTCACAGCAGCAGGCCATTGATTTGCTTACCAGATCACTTTGAAGATATTGTGGCTTGCTCTATAATTAGCAGACTTCTTTATCTTAGGTTAAAACATTCCTTTCTTAAAACTGATTCTGAGCCTTTAAGCAAAGCTTTATTTCTTTAACCAATTACAAATCAAAGAATCTCTGAACCTAGCTATAATCTATAAGCTCCCCCACTTTGAGATGTCCCACCTTTTTGGGCAAAACCAACATATGCCTCCAGGTATTGATTTATGATTTTACCTTCAATACTTGTCTCTGTGAATGTATAAAACCAAACTGTAACCCAGCTGCCTTGGGCACACTTTCCCAGGAACTCTTGAGATTGTGTAGCCCTGGGGCCATGGTCACTCATATTGATTGAGAATAAACTTCTTTAACTTATTTTATAGAGTTTTTTTTTTTTTTTTTTCCTGTTAACAAGAGCTAAGCCCTGTTTACATGTTTCCTGCTGCATCCAGGGTTTAAAGCAGAGTCTGGCACAGGGTCAGTGTAGTAGGTTGAATGGTGACCCTCCTCCAAATATAGGGCCATCAAAACTTGTGTGTCTGACCTCATTTGGGAAAAGGGTCTTTGAAGAGATAATTAAGGATCATCCTGGATTAAGATGGGCCCTAAATCCAATGACAAGTATTCTTACAGGAGAAGGGGAGGAGACATAGAGAAGGCCATGTGAAGGCGGAGACAGTTTGGAGTGACACAGCACAAGCCAAGGAGTGCCTGAGAGACAGAAAAGGGACTGGACTATGGCCCTTCACCCCTGACCATGGAACTATTTGCTAAAACAAATAGTTTCCTAATTTCCAGAATTCAGCCCATACCTACACAAGGAAAAGGCTAAACCATCTGTATTGTGAGTAACTTTTTTCAGGACCACTGAAGTCAAACACTGATGCAAGCTGATAAGACACCTGGCTGCAAGGAAACCAGACCTATCCTGATCTAGAATAGACCCCCATACTGATCTTACTCTGACTTTTTCTTCATTATAATCTCATTTTAATGCTAAAAACCATGCCCAAGGGTGGAGATTTAACACGCTAATGAGACATGCTATGCATGAAAAATCATGTAACAGAACTGTGCAAATGCAAAGAAATCTCCATCTCTACGTGCTTACATATTACCCTTTTCCCACCTAAGCCTCTTTAAAACTCTTCCCAAACTCCCCTCAAGGAGCCAACTGAGGACTCTTTCCATTGTGCTTGAGCATAAACCCCAGTAAAGACTTGTCTGTGGCTCCCGTTCAGCCTCTTGTTAATTTCTCTTGCATAGGGAGCCCAAGGCCCACGGCAGTAACACCTGGAGCCACCAAAAGCCAGAAGAGGCAAGAAAAGATTCTCCCCTGGATCTTTCGGAGGGAACACAGCTCTGTCAACACACTGATTTTGAACTTCTTGGTTCCAGAACTAGATGAGAATAAAATGTCTGTTGTTTTAAGCCACCAAGTTTGTGGTAATTTGTTATGGCATCCAGTAACAAATGAAAATGTGAGTGTTTGCTGAATGAATGAGTGAGGTATTTCTGAATCATCTCCTGCAGCAGTATTCAACTCCTTTCTATGGGATCCTGGAGAGGCCATTGCAGTTAGAGGTCACCTCTAGAGGAGAGAGCTCTGGAGTTGGTGTCAGGATCATTGAGTTTAAGTCCCAGCTCTGCTGTCACATGTCAGTTCCTGCTCCTGGTCTCAGTCTCCCCAGTTGGAAGAGATGTCTCCTGATCTTTGATCCACAAGAACACTACAGAGACCAAGAAGGCTCTTTCAAAGCAGCTATGTCCTGACAGCCCTGCATGCCCCAGGTCTGAGGCCTCAGCTGGCAGAAGGCCCCTGGGATCCCTCTGGAGCAGGGCACAGGCTGTGTGCCCAGCAGTGGCAGCTGCTGTGTGTCTGTGTCTGCCCAACCCTCGAGGCCTCATGGTTACCTTAGTGATCATCTCTCTCCCAGAGCTCCCAGCAGCAGATGGGACCAGCTGGCAGTACGGCTGGGGGTGAGTTGTCCCCTGGCTAGGAGACAAGCCTTGCCCATCACAAAGGACTTTTACTTCTAGGTCAGGGTGGGGAGCAGTCGCTTAGGGATGTCACCTATTAATGATAAATCTTTGTTTTCCATTCCATGGCTATGGGAATGCACCCTGGTTTTGCCATGTTTCCTAGGAAATCTTCAACATAGAGAAGGGAGGCTATTTTTGGACACTTGTAAAAATATATTTTTGTGTGTGTGGAAAGCCCTATTTATCTACAAAAAAAATGGCCTGTGTATTCTCCTGAGAATAGTGTTGGAGGGCCAACCCTGGATTAATTTCAGCAGGCTTATGTGAGTTTTTAAAAAATTCAGATCCCCAAGTATTTCAGGTGAAGTTCAGCTGACCCCAATCTTCTGAACTTTCTAGCAACTAATTCTTCCTGGGCAACTGCAGGCCCATTGGAATGATTATGTCTCTGGAAGCTGGGCAGAGCCAAAAGGACATTGGTTAGGCCCCAAGACATGTGAGCATTGTGTGACTTGAGGGAAGTTCCTAGATCTCTCTGGGCCTCTGCTGATTCACTGGGAAAATGAAGATCACAGTATCTGTCAGGACTCAATGGTCCTGACACCAACTCCAGAGCACTCTCTTCTAGAGGTGACCTCTAAATGCAATGGCCTCTCCAGGATCCCATAGAAAGGAGTTGACTACTGCTGCAGGAGATGATTCAGAAATATCTCACTCATTCATTCAGCAAACACTTGAGGAAGTATCGAGAGGATCCAGACAGACTTACACTCTGGAAGGGCTTCCTAAGTAAGGGTTTGGAGAACCCAGGGTATGGATGAGAAAGCTGGAGAAGGGGGCTTGGTGAGCAATGAAGAATTAGCGTTGACCAAAGAAAAGTGGGATCTTTACCCCACTCCTGGGAGGTGATCACTAAGCCCTTAGAATGTTCTGTCTGATTGAAGCGTCTTCGATTATTTGGGGGCTTTGGGCTATGTCAGTCTATGCTAACATTGTGATTTATGGTGGGAGCCTGAGCCACACAGTATCAGCTCAAACTCTGGAGAGACTAAATTGTAGTATCAGTCATGTGGGCAGTCAGCTGCATCTACATGGCTGACCCCCAGTAAAAACTCTGGACACCAAGGCTCTGTTGAGCTTTACCTGGTTGGCAATACTCCATTCATGTTGTATACTCCACATCATTGTTGGGAGAAGTAACCACTCTCCACAGGATTCCACTGGGAGAGGACAACCAGAAGCTCATACCTGGACCCTATCTTATGTGACTCTTCCTGTTGCTGATTTTAATCCATGTCCTCTCCTCATAATAAATTATAATTGTGGTATGACAGCTTTGCCAAGTTCTTTGATCCTTACAGTGAATTATTGAAACTGAAGGTGGTTTTAGGGACCCTCCAAAAAACGTGCACTTGGAGAATGAGCAACAGTCAAGGAAGGCTGAGTAGCAGGGATTGCAAGAGCAAGTGCCAGGGAAAGATGGACTGGGACACTATGCCTGGGTTCTCCCAGAGACTCACTGCCATTCCTGCCCAACACTTACCTCTGCCTTGGCCTCTTGATTCTGTCACCACAAGCAAGTGTCTCTATGATTCTGTACCTCTACACCTCTCCCTCCAGACTCAAAATCCTGGGAGGGAGCATCTGATTGGCTGATCCTGGAGCACATGCCTGCTCCCTGGTGGCCTGAGGGCTAGGAGCAAGTTAACATGGTGGAGGGGGCCCTGTCTCTCACCTGGATCTATGCAATGGGGAATCCCTCCATCCCCCCAACAGGAAGGGTGTTCTGATGCTGAACTGCCAAAGGCGATATCCACTCCAAATGACTCGGGTGGATTCAGCTGTCTCTAAAACTCACCTCTGAAATTAAAGAGTAGAGGAAAACTGCTTGGAAGCAGGTGGGCTTCATGGATGTGAACCTGTGCAGTTGCACAGGGCTCCACACTCAGAAGGACCCTGCCCTTGTTTTAATGTCCTTCTGTCACTCTTTCTAAATTCTTAATAATTTTTGAACAAGGGCCCCACATTTTGATTTTGCTTTGGGTCCTACAAATTATGTAGCCTGTCCTCCTTGGAAAGCATCAAGCATCACACAAATGCAAGGGCTGGTTATAACCTTTGTTTTACTATCAAATGATCTGATCCATAAAAATTATTTTCACAGCTGCCTTTTTTAAATTCATTCTGACTTAGACTTAAGAAAACTACTATCTGGCCCACTCATAATACCTCAATGAACAACACCCTTTGTGGGCACCTAAGGCTTTCTAAATACCAGACCCACTGGCCTGCTCTGCTGTTGTCAGTTCCACTTGACTTTAGCTCTCAGTGTTTCTGCTCCATTTCTCTCTCCCTTTCCCTGCAGCCATGCTCCTTCCTGGATCTCAGCTGCCCTGCACTGCCCTGCTTTGCTCCTATATCTCCAGCTGCTGCTTCTTTGTCTCCTTCACTGTTTTCACCTGTGTCCTTTAAACCTGTATGTACCCCATGGAAAGTTCCTTTTTGTGTTATTCTCTCTAGCTATGCCACTTTTCTCTTGTGCCTTCAAGCAGAATGTCTCTGCAGAGGTTTCCAAGGTGGTTGCTCTGACCAGCTGTGGTATCATCACATGGATGTCTCAGCAAGCGCCACATCCACCCACCCCCGAACCCTCCGATTCTGCCCATGTTACCATCAGCCTTCTAGCTTGACTGGTCTAAACATCTTTTCTGCCTCCTTATTGTTATCATACATGACGATCAGTAATATTTTTCCCATATTTCTGACAGGGGGATGGGTGTATAAGAATCTCCGGACAGTGTCCAAAGTAGAAAGGTACATAAAGTTAGCAAAAGCTCCTTGGAGGTTGAATGATTCAAAGAGCACATGACTCCTACTTTCAATTCCTGCTATTTAGAGTCACTGTCCAGGAGTTGGTAACCATCTGTGTGTTAGCTGTATTATTCGTTCAGCTGTTGTAACAATGATCAAAACACAATGACTAAATGAAAATAGAAGTTTACATCTCTCTCACAGAACAGTCTGCATAGGTACAAACCAGGGCTGGTAGAGCACTCCATGATTGACAGGGCCCCAGGCTCCTTCTATCTTCTTTCTCCCCATCCTCAATATATGGTTTCCACCCCATGGTCCAAAATGTCTTTTCAGCTCCAGCAATCATTTCTGCATTGCAGCCGGCAGGAAGAGGAGAAAGGAAGGAGGATGTGACCACTTTATTTAAAGACACTTTCTAGAAGTTGGACATGACATTTTTGTTTCCTTTCTATTGGCTAAATACCTTGGTTATAAGAGAGACAGTCTTTATTCTACATAGTTATGAACTCAGTTAAAGATGAGATGTTCTATTTTTAAGGAAAGAGAGAGCATGTGATAGTGCGTAACCAGGAATCTCTATCACAGTGATAGAAACAAAAGTCTATATGGAACTTCCAGGAAGGTTCATTGCAAGGAACAGAGTATGTGCCCTTTTGCTTTTTCCATTGTTCCTCCTTCTGGCCTGTCTTAGTCCATTTGAGCTGCTATAAAAAATGTTATAAACTGGGTACGTTATAAACAATAGAAATTTATTTCTTACAGTACTGGAGGTTGGGAAGTCCAGGATCAAGGAAAGCATTGGCAGATTTGGTGTCTGGTTAAGAGCCACTTTCTGGCTCATAGTGATGCCTTCTAGCTGTGTCCTCACATGATAGAAGAGACAAACAAGCTCCCTGGGGTCTCTTCTATAGAGGAACTAATCACATTCATGATGGCCCCACCCTCATGACCTAATTGCCTTTTAAAGATCTCACTTCTTAATACTATCATCTTGGGGGTTAAGATTTCAACATATGGATTGGAAGGAGGTGGACACAGACATTGGGACCGTAGCATGGATCAGGTGGTGACCTTGAGGATATAATAGAAAGCAAAAAAAAAAAAAAAAAACAGAAGTGTAGACCACAGTGGCCATGGAGCCATCATTCTGCCCTGAGCAGTTCACTGCTGGACTCCATTTAAGAATGAGGTAAATTTAAGCCACTTTTCAGTGTTTAGTCATATGCAGGACAGTTGTGGCCTGAATATGCAGGAAAGCTAAGGCCTGAATCATACAGATGTGAAATGAGTCCCAAACATTGCAGGCAAACTTCAACTGTGATTTCCCTGTCTTTCTATGAACTGAGAGATGAATGAATTTACACAACCACCAAAAGTGCTGTAGGACCCCTGCAGAATAATTCAAAAGAGAAGAGGGATTTTGGCAAAACAAGTCAGATTCAAGAGTTAGAGACCACAGAGAGCACTGGGGATCTGAAAATACTTTGGAAGCTTGTATTCGTAAATTCATTCTGACCCAACTAATATGCACTTTGGGATGGAAAAGACTGGATATGTAAACAAAGAAACTGCTTGCAAGCTGCAGGGATTATTGTCAGTGTGACTGTAAATATGGCCTGGTGAAGCTTGGAGGTATGTGTGTGTGTTTGTACAGTTGTGCATGTATGTATGAGTGTGTGTGTTCATGTACATACATTCCAGAGGTGCACTAGGGATGCATTTGGCCAAATTCAAAGTTGGCAAATGGTAAAAATCAGTCTCTGGTCAAAGCCAAAAAACTGAATATTAGAATCATAGATTGAAGTTATGCAATACAAAAATAAATCTGATGTTATCCAAAATACATCAATTAAAATTTTTATTATTAAAACAACTTAGTAGTCAACCTTCAAGCTTGACATTATAGTGTAGGAATTACATATCTTCATAATGAGGGGCTGTGTTGCTCCTAAATCACTATCTTGCACATTTGTTAATATCAAATAGATGCTCACTTTCCACTATTGATAGAAGATCCATAGGGTCAGCTCTACCAGGAAGGATAAGGTATGGCTGGTGGTGACACTGCCAATAAATTATCAGGCTTCCCTCAAACTTCTTTCACTGCTAGTAAGCAACTGAAGTCAAGACTTATTTCCTCTTGATCTACTCGACTGGAGTATTTGGTTTGTGATGCTGATGCTTTCACAAAGTAAAGCTTTGAGCACTTGAAGAAGATACTTCCTCACAAATTTGATAACTCAGCTTAAATGGACTAATTCTTTGAAAGACAGAGATTATCAAAACTCACACAGGAGAAACAGATAACTTTAAGAGCCTCAAATCTATTAAAGAAATTGAATTAATAATTAAAACAGTTAAAAAAAAATGAAGCACTAGACTTTCACTGGTGAATTCTGCTGAACACTGAAAGAAAAAACCATACCAATTCTCCACAATTTCTTTCAAAAATGGAAGCAGAGGAAACACTATCCTACTCATTTTAACAGGGCAGCATTACCCTAATACCAAGACCAGATGAAAACATTACAAGAAATTAAAACTGTGGACCAATTATCTCTTGTGAATATAGATGTAAAAACCCTTAATAAAATGCGAGCAAAATCAAAATCAGCAATATGTAAAAAGTATAACACATCATGACCAAATAGGAATGCAGGAATCAGGAATGCAAGGCTAGTTCAACATTCATAAATCAATCCATGTAATTTATAATAGACTGAATAAGAAAACCCATATAGTTGTGTCATGATGGAAATTCTCAAATATCTAGGATTATTAGGGAAATTCCTAAACATAATAAAAGTAACATGCAAAAAGCCAACAGCTAACATCCTCCTAACGGTGAAAGACAGTTTTCCTTTAGGATTGGAAATAAGGCAAGGATGCTCTCTCTCACCACTGCTATTTGATATCATACTAGAAGGCCTAGAAATATGACAAGAAAAAGGAATAAAAGGCATACACGTTGAAAAAGAAGATACTTCCTACATATTTTCAAAGGTGCTCTTAAGGTCGCTGTCCTTTCTTGTATTTTTTTATTCCCTATATTTTTGCAGGCTTTGTATTATCTTTTGAAAAAAAAATTGCTCTTAAATTTTGAATCTAGAAATGTGGTAATGAAATGGTGTAACTGGCTTTCAAGGCAGTAAGATCACACCTGAATTTTCAGGGCATCTCAGTTTTTATTGCATACACACAAAATCCAGCCTTTCCCTGGAGTAGAAGGATCAGAAGAAGGTTTATATTAGCTCAGAGATGCCAGTATGACGTTGAGGTAGGCATTGGGCTATTGAGGCTTCCAAAGGCCAAGGCCAAATCTGTTTGTATATGTCGAAAAACACTCAGACCAAAACCAAACTTCTGTGAACCTCTAGTATTTACCTGGCTATTCCCAAGTTCTCTAACCTATAAGAAACTCTTCCCTTAAATAACCAGAGTAGGTCCAAGCCCCAAACCATCTACATGATTAACAGAAAATATATGATTTTAACAGGTTCTCTCCAGGGGTCCCAGAGGAATACAAGCATGTTCCAAAATATGTCCTGCACGTTATTTGTCACCTCAGTGACAACCTCCCTCCAGGTCTTGCTTGTTCCCTGTAGATGTCTTCTTACCACTTCACAGCTGTACTTTCCAAAGCACAGCTCTTCCTCCCTACTCCCCAGACCACAGCTGAGACCAGGATGGAACAGTTAATGAAATATCCCTGTAGGCAACATCCTCAGAAGGTAATTAAAAATAGAAAAGAGAACACTTAAACAGAACACAAAATATTATGGCCCCTCAGATCCAGAGGCCAAGTCCTACCATAAGGGGCCCTTCACAGGTGGCTTCTCCTTAGCCCACAATTACCTCTGACCAATGTGGTTTCCAAAACAGGATGACAACCTCTTACCATTTCTCCTTGCCAGATCCAGGGATCTTAGACCCAAAGAGAGGAATGAAACCTAATCGCCAAAGAATGCAACTCTGCAGTCAATGAACACATCCACCTACATCATTTTGCAGCCATGGTTAGCAACACCTCATTCAGAATTTCTTCAATTCAGAATAGATTCTGGCCTTTTTGTTGTATTACAGGAGTCTTTTTACAGAGTCATCACAGCATCAACCTGTAAACTTTGCCCAAGGATAAAGTCTGTCTTAGAGCAATAAGAATTTATCTGCTTGTATGTAAAAAAATAGTAGTATGTTTCCATTTCTATGTATTGAAGTTTGAGAAATATTAGGTCCAATATCAGAACACCTTATGTTAATAACAAATACGTATCCAGGTAGACAGTGTTAGTGGCCTTCTCAGTATCCTTTCCAAATTTCTTCTTTCCTTCTTATGATCTGTTTAAGCCCTATACTAGTGTTTTCTGTCACATGCAGTCAAACTCTTTAACTTATGTGTGTGTGTATGTGTGTGTGTGTGTGTGTATTTAACAAAATTGTGATCACATAAATTTCTGTTTTAGGAGAGTGTGATGAAGTCCTTCTCTCAGCCCTGAGGCTGCTTCTTCCAGGGCGCCTGGCCCATGGGGAGTCTGACTGTCCAGACTCAACCTCCTAATTGGAGCAGACTCAGCTCTGTCAGTGACGTTCCCTGAGCCAGGCCTACAGCAGGGCCAGCAAATATTTGCTGAGTAAATGAATGAATGGGAGAACTATTTCCTGCCGCAGGGTCCCTCTAATCCAGTGGAGGAGGTAATAATTAACATTTACAAGCTGCAGGATCCAGTAAGTGCTATTACCTTGGGGATCACATTTTCTGGATAAAACCCTGCAACAATTATTCTGATAAAGTATTTTTTCTGATTTTTAAATATATTTACAGGAAAATCTGATGAAGATATACTAATTTAAATACACACAAGTATTTTCCACAGCCTTGACCTCGCCCACCCTGATGTGAGCTACATCATCTCATGCCTGGCTACTGAGGTTGCTTCGTAATGGTTCTCATTGTGTCCATTCTTGCCCTCTGCAGGTGTTTGAGGGGTTTTATATATGGACACAGGGCAAGTGCAACACTGTCCTCTGGAGTCCTAATCCAGTGTGTTGTAGGAACCTTGGGTTGCTAGGTTCTCCACTATTTGAAGAAAGCTGGTCAGCAGAAGAGAAGAATAAAACCAACAAAGCCCTAGCGAAATAATTTGAGTTCCTGGATTCAGCTGGGCCTGAGGCTTGCCCCTATTCTTCCAAAATACCTAAATCAACTTCTCTTTTGTGCTTAAACTCCGTTGGAGTTAGCTTTCTGTCACTGGCAAACGGAAGTGTATGATAATGTAATTCTTTAGTTTCCTCTTCTGAAAAATAAGCTACCTCCTAGTCCTGTTGTAAGGATCAAGTGAACTAATGTTTGTGTCAGAGCTTTGTAAATATAAAGTAAAACTACTCGTTGTCACGTATTCTCCAAAAGCACTTATTGCATAGCATGCTTTTGGTTGCAAGTAATAGAGCATGCAACTAAAATTGCTTTACACCGCAGCTACTCAAAGTGTGAGCCCTGGACCAGCATAGCGTCAGCCTCTATGGATCATGGAAAACAGAGATTTTTCAAGGTATATCAGGTGAGTTTTTTGCTAGCTCAGAAAGGCCAAAGAAAGAGATTGGGTGGTCAGGGGCCCAGTCTTCTCAGAGGCCACCTGAGGCGTCACATGTTCCACAGGTCCACCTGGAGTGGATGCTCCAAACCTTCCAAATGTCAAGGCCACACCCATAACACAAACAGTGTTTCCTTATCAGTCCTGCACAGCATAATGGTTCTACACGTGCTCAGTTATCTCATTACCCAGTGAGTGCCTGACATCACAAGGGATAGGTTTCAAGGCATTTGTAATGTCTTTTTTTTTGAGACAGGGTCTCGCTTTGTCAACTTGGCTAGAGTGCAATGCATCATCATAGCTCACAGCAACCTCAAACTCCTGGGCTCAAGTGATCCTCCTGCCTCAGCCTCCCGAGCAGCTAGGACTACAGGTGCAAATCACCATGCCTGGCTAATTTTTCTATTTTTTGTAGAGACGGGGTCTCGCTCTTGCTCAGGCTGGTCTCGAACTCCTGCCCTCAAGAAATCCTCCTGCCTTGGCCTCCCAAAGTGGTAGGATTACAGGCATAAGCAACCATACCCAGTCAGCATTTGTAATTTCTAAATTCATGAATACCACTGTAGCATGTAAGTTCCCTCATAAAATGTACCAAGCATATTTGGTATCAGTGACGACAGGTATGCTGAGGAGTAAGCAGCCTCAGCATGGGTGCTGGGCAGGCAGCTTGGCTCACTCACTGGTCGATGCCTCTTGCTGCACAACAGCTCCACAAAGTTGTTGTGGAAAGATCACAGACACAAAATGTTTTGAGATAACCCTTTAGCTGTCTTACAAAAATTCTGCATTCAGGAACTGAGGGCTTTATCCAGCAGGGACTACTTCTCCTCAGGTTTATAGATTCTGGTTTATGCCTGAGTAGAGCCCAAGAGTCTACATACTCAACACATGTACCTTTCCAGGAAGCTTCTTGTTGGTTTGTGTTTGGGGATGCATCAGGAAGCAGGTGCTGGTACTCACAAGTAAATAAGCTTACGGTGCACACTGGACAAGCACGGAAAGTATAAACTTTGGAAACAGGCAGAATAATAGTAAACAAGGTCAAATATACATGTCAAAAGAGATTCAGACATACATTTTGAAAACAAGGGGAGATACATGGTAAACAAGGGAAAGAGGTTTCGACACACATCTGAAAAGGCAAATATTTATTCACTAACTTTCAGGTGATGTGACATAAAATTATTTTGATTGGGAGGCTGATTTCTCTCATTATTGTCCATAATTCAAACTCTTAGCTCAGAAAAAATGGCAAATTAGGGTGGGTGTGGTGGCTCACATCTGTAATCCCAGTGCTTTGGGAGGCCGAGACAGGAGGATCACTTGAGGCCAGGAGTTCGAGACCAGCCTGGGCAATACAGCCAGACCCCATCTCTACAAAAAATAGAAAAATTAGCTAATTGTGGTGGCACGTGCCTATAGTCCCAGCTACTGGGAAGGCTGAAGAAGGAGAATCACTTGAGCCCAGGAGTTTGAGGTTGCAGTGAGCTATGAGTGCACCACTGCACTCCAGTGTGGGCAACAGAGCAAGACCCTGCCTAAAAAAAAAAATACAAAAACACATACAAACGACAAGTTAATATACAGATTGTTAAATCTCTAGATGCCAAAGATCTGTTCTATATCTAGTTTGAGGTGAGGAAAAGGCAGGGAGGAGGCTCAGGAGAGCATGGGGAGCGTGTGCACCAAAGTCACCCCTGGACCTGAGCACAGGTCAGAAGCTCACATGGGGAAGCTAAGCCCTGGTGTCAGTTTGCCCACGGATTCTGCTGTCATCTGCTGTTCCTGCTTTGCATTCTTCTTTCTAGTTGTTGTGGCTTTGGAACTAAACATTCTGTCTCTTCCTCACAGTCCTTATATTTCTTCTTCCTACCACAGAGTATTAATCCGACAAACCATCCAGTGACCAACAGATCTCAGCAGCCTTATGTCAGGCCTGTGGGCTCTGGAGCCAGCCTGCCTGAACTTGACCCCCGGCCCAACATTAGCTAACCAGGAGTGACCGCGGGCATGGAATACAAGCTCTGCGAAGCCCAGGTGGCCTCTGTGGGATGGGGAGCACGGAAGCACACACCTCAGGAGCATGGGGAGGATGAGACGCTGTGTAACTTACAAAGCACTCAGAGCAGTGCTTCGCACAGAACAGGGATCAATAAATTTTTACCTCGGGCAACAGTGAAGATGGTGATGGTGGAGAATGCAGAACAGTACTGAGGTGTTTCTCGGTACCTCTGTCTACTACCTCTCAAACTTATGCTCCCCGGGTGATGTGATGGTAACTCAACAGGCTCAGCTGAGGGGGGCGGAGGGGCCTGTGGCCACCGGCAATGCCAGCGGGCTTCTGGGACTCCGTCAGGAGAGATGGTAACAGCAGGAGGCTGGTCTCACAGATGTTTCCCTGTGGATGCTCTGGGAACTCAGAAAGCAGAAGGCCTGCCTGAGTCCAAGTCCCCAGCTGCAGGATGTCCTGAAGTGTCATTGAGGAGAGGGCATCCTGCTTCCAGACACAACTCCCGTGTGACAAGTTGCACGACCTCCTTTGCAGGCCGATCCGGCAGCGCCCCAAGACAGGCTTGGTCAGGGGATGTCCCTGTGTCCCAGGGACTGCTAGGCCCAAGGCAGCCTTTAGTCCCAGGGTTCCCAGGGACGGGGAAGCAGCTGCTACCGGGAAGCACCTCATCTCTGAGCGCTCTCCAGAAAGCCTGAGAGCTGCGGGAACCAGCATGACCTGGAGGGATTTGAGCAGCAGCGTGAACCCTGGGTCCCTGAGGTTCTCCAAGTTGAATTATTTATGACGCTGTTTTGCTCTCAGAGAGTTTTTAATTAACATCCTGGGAAAATGCTGCAGCTTCACAGCCCTCCTGTGGAATCTCAGCGAAAGCTCTGTAGCACATTGTTTTGGTAACAGGATCAAGTATAGACCACCGTGAGCGGGTGGCACCTCTGGATGAGAAGCCTGGCCTGGGACGGTGTCTTCCTCGCTTAACCAGGCCCTGAGATATTTCTCCTGTGTTTTGGAGGGCTGACCCCTTCTCCCAGGACAGAGTTGGGAGGCTTAAATGAGAGAGTGTCTATAAAGGGCAGGCCCGGTGTCCAACGCTGAGCTGACACCAACGGTGCCTCTTGGCAGCCGTCGCCTGTGGGCCCTGTGCAGCCTCAGAGCCCAGGGGCCAGCGAGCCTGTTTCCACAGCACTTGCCCTGGAATCACTACATGAGTGTCTGCAGCTTCAGCCAGGAGGTGACCAGAGCCAGAAGGCAGGGAAGAAGCACACAGCAGCCCTGGGAACCCAGGAGGGCAGGATCAGAACCACACAGAAGTGAGCGCCCTAGCCATGTGACTCTAAACCCCAGATAAGGGGCCTTGCCACATGGGAGGGAGCAATGGGGTAGACAGAGGAACACACAAAGCCTGCTGTGACCACCAGCTCTGCCCCTGACTGGCTGCATGACCTTAGACATACTTAACCTCTCAGTGCCTCAGTTTTCTTCTCTGGTAAATGAGCCAACGATAATGACTTAGCACACAGAGGTACTCAGAAAAGAGTATTTGCTTCTTTTTGCCTTTTGGCAAATTACCTGACCTCCCTGACCCTTGGTGTCTTCCTCTACAGATATAATAACCTCATGTCATTGAGTTGTGCAGAAAAACATAACAATAGCTGATGTGTACTGTACTGACTGAGTGCATACCCCATGGCTCATATCATTTTTACTCATTTTGTCCTCCCAATAAACCTATAAAGTGGGAACTATTAACATCTCTATTGTCCAGGCAAGGGAATGAGACACCGAGAGGTTAAGAAACCAGACCGAGGCCCGCAGCAAACTATTTGCCCGTCCATATTTGCATCAGGGGAAGAATGGAAGGTTTGTCTCTGAAATATTAGCAAAGTTATTCTGAGGGAGGAACTGTAGCAATTTAAAATTTCTTCTTTGGTCTTTGCTCTATTTCTAAGTTTTCTACCATGAAATCTGTAACTTTCATGATCACACACAAAACAGTCTCAACGAAGGTGAAAATATTTCAAAAGCAAAAACCCCAATCCAGCCCTTCTCAACCTGGGCTCTACAGGCTGTTAAGAAGAGGGTGTCGAATGATTCCATTTATTGGAAACACCCAGAATAGGTAAATCCACAGGGACAGGACGCAGATTGGTGGTTGCCTAGGGCTGGGAGGCGGGTGGGGAACAGCTGCTTCATGGGAACAGAGTTTCCTTTGGGAGGATGAAAATGATTTAGAACTAAGAGAGGTGGTGACTGCATAACATTCTGAATGTGCTAAATGCCACTGAATTGCTCACTTGTAAATGGTTAATTTTCTGTTGTGTATTAATAAATTAAATCTCAATTTTCAAAAAATGAGAGTGAGGGTTGTACCCATAGCTAATTCCTGTTCAGTTGCTTGATTTGCTGGAAAGACCTTCTCTTTTCGTCCTCCTCCTCAAGGGGGGAGCTCCAGTTGAGAATTGAAGCTTTGCTGACCCCTGGGGGGAGGCTACCACCCCTGTGTGTGGCCCCACCACCCCCGAGGAGGGGGAGGTGTTATTCCTCAGGCCCCTAGGTCCTGCAGGGCCTTTTCTGGATGCAAAGCCTTTCTCCTCCCACCCCGTCCCATTTGGTGGGAGCTCCAGAGACCGGAGTCCTGTCTTCCTCCTGGTCACAGTCCCCTCGGGGCCCAGCAGGATAGGTGAATGAATCAATGTTGGCCTATTGCCGAACTTTATCATTATTCTTTAGCTATGATGTGAACATTGCGGCCAATTATCTTCCCCCTAAAACCTCCTCCATCCTTCAAACCTGCCACCCCTCAAGTCTCTCCAAGCACAAAACTGGAAAGCTGATCTCATGGAATTAACAACATTGAAATGGGTGGTAGAACTTGGAAGCCCCAGAGCAATCTTACGACCTGGAATTTTCTCCCTGCTCTGTTGCCTCTTGGGAGAAGTCAGGAGAGGCCTGTTCCACACGAGCGAGCAAGGTACTGTGGTCACGTGAGACCTGCCTGGTGGCCTTGAGGGCTGTGAGTCGTAGGACTACCCTGATTCCTGATTTCAATGATTTTGGGAAACCCAGTTGGTAAGGCAGCCCCGAAGGAGAGCTCGGAGGAGCCTACTCCAGACAGTGTAGAAAGGCTGACTCATGTTTTCCCTCTTCCACATCTTCCTTAGTGTGAACAGGTACTGCTCAGTAATCGCTTCCAGAAGCATTCTATGGAAAGACAACAAAAGGTTGTGTGTGACGTTCAGCTCTGCCACTAATCAGCAGGGTGACTTTGGGTGGATTTCTCTGTCCCCTTGAGCTTGGATTTCCTTGGCTGTAAAAGGGGACACAAGAGCCCAACCCCTGCTTCCCCAGGTATGGAGAGGCCAAGATGGGTGGCCTGTGGGACATTTCAAGGGTTTCAGTGAATGCAGCTCCGAGGTGATGAGGTCAGAAGGGGACAGCTGCACATTTTCACTTTCAAATGTTCCCTGCAGCCATCTCGTTTACCTCCCTGAAGTTAAGCTCTGTGGATTTGAAGAGCTGGTGCCTTGCCCAAGCGCGGTGGCTCACGCCTGTAATCCTAGCACTCTGGGAGGCCGAGGCAGGAGAATCGCTTGAGCTCAGGAGTTCGAGACCAGCCTGAGCAAGAGCAAGACCCCATCCCTATTATACATAGAAAAAAATTAGCCAAACAACTAAAAAGAGAAAAAATTAGCCGGGCACGGTGGCATATGCCTGTAGTCCAAGCTACTCAGGAGGCTGAGGCAAGAGGATTGCTTGAGCCCAGGAGTTTGAGGTTGTGAGCTAGGCTGACGCCACGGCACTCTAGCCCAGGCAAGAGAGTGAGACTCTGTCTCAAAAAAAATAAAATAAAATAAAGAGCTGGTGCCCGGTAAGGCCTTTGTTGGCTCTGCAAGGTAAATAAGGAAACACCCGGCCTTTCATCCTCTGGCTGCCAGGAATCGGATCCTGGCACCCCCTTGGAGAACAGGTGCTCTGTCCTGTGTGGGCACCAGCGGACATAATTGGCAGTGTTGCCATCTCACCGCTGGAGGGTGGAGACCGGGCACAATGACAGATGTCTCTGATAACAGCGGGAGGTGCGATCTGTTCTGGGTGCGGGGCAAACCCAGAGCCCCTGAGCCCTCCCTGCCTCACAAGGAGTGGCTCTGAGCACGGGAAAAAGGCTGGGAGCCAAAACCTCCGCCTCTTACTGGATGTGAGGGCCGCTGCGGGCACACCCAACCTCTCTGAGCCTCAGTTACCTCATCTGTAACACAGAAATAACAAGTCCTCCCTCGTAGGGCTGGGTTAGTTTGTCAAGGCTGCCATAACAAAGTACCACACACCGAGTACCTTAAACAGCAGACACTGTCCCACAGATCTCGAAGCTGAACGTGGGGCATCAACGCGTTGGCAGGGTTGGTGCCTTCTGAGGGCTGCGAGGGCAGAAGTGTCCCGGGCTCTCTGCCGGGCTCATAGGTGGCTGTCTTCTCCCTGTGTCTCTTCACACTGTCTTCCTCTCTGTGCACAAATTTCCTCTTTTTATAAGGACCCCAGTCATACTGGGTTAGGGCTCAGCGTAATGAGGTCATTTTCGCTTACTACCTCTGTAAAGACATTGTCTCCAAATAATGTCACTTTCTGAGGTACTAGGGGTTAAACTTCAACACAAAAGTTTTTGGGGGACACCAAAAACTTGGTGTGGCTGCACTGATGTTAGGAAATCAGGGAGGGGTAAGTGTTCATAACTGTCACTCTCCTGGAGGCAGGGAGCGCCTTCATTTTAGGGACATTTTTATTGTGCTCACCTTGCCTGGGCGGTAGAAGCAACTCATGTGGGATGGGTGGTTCCCATCCCAAGTCCAGATGACACTAATGTTCACTCTATGTGGGGCAAGAAGCACGAGCTCAGCATCAAATGTCACAGAGGCCCACAACTCTGGCTCGGTGAATTCTTCCAGACTTCGTTTTCTCTTCCTCAAGCTTTAGACCTCTTCACTGAACATGCAGTCTG
Source organism: Lepilemur ruficaudatus (assembly GCA_963574885.1). NCBI lineage: Eukaryota > Metazoa > Chordata > Mammalia > Primates > Lepilemuridae > Lepilemur > Lepilemur ruficaudatus. The sequence continues at coordinate 139,774 of CAUYRT010035707.1, forward strand.
GTATAGCCCTTATCCCCGCACAGGGTCAGCCAATCCGCTTTCCAGCCCCCACCTGCAAGCCTCAGCAAGGGCCCCTCGCCGAGCTTCTCCATCTCAGAAATCAGAATTCCCCGCATACTCTGTGTCTGGATTGCATTATGCTCTTGTGTCTCATCTCCCATGTTTCCATATACACAATATCGGCGTGTTAAATGGCACGTGCTCTCTCTGCCTCTGCTCTCCTGGCAGCTCATTCAGGCCCCACTCCCTCAGTGTCTCATTTTAATTTGGACAACTGCTCTGTACCCTGACTTTAGTATCTATCTTTAGTATCTACCCTTTTTAGGGTAAGAGTGCCTCAGCCCAAGCCTAGTAGGTCTTCAGGGGACCCTCGATGAGCCCACCGTGCCCCCAGGGACAAAGGCCCAGCTTGTGCCCTATGAAGGCTCAGCAGCTTAGGCACAGGGTGGTGGCAGCAAGGCAGCCCTGCCGGGCTCTGGTCCCAGTGGTGGGGCAGGTGAGCACAGGTGATCTTTGAGGGGCTGGGCCAGTTGGGAGTTCCCACCCCAGGTCGCTTAGGGTAGCACAGACCAAGTCCAGGAGCACCAGTGGGTCTGTGAGGAACTCTCCCAAGGGAGTATCTGTGATCTCAGTAATGACCTGGAGAAGACAGTGCTCGGATGCTCTGATGTGACTGAGCCGGGGTTCCAAGCGCCAGGGTGCTAGGCAGGGTCTCCCCAGAGAGTGGCCATTCCCAGTGTCAATCAGGCAGGAAGAGGAGGATGCTGGGACAGAAAGTAGCTTGGAGGCGGGTCCCAGGCAGGTGAGAAGTTGTCACCTTCTTCTCTGTGGGCTCCTTTCTCCTAGACTTGGACCCCGGGAGTTCAAGGGACAGGGAAAGAGGGTGCCAGGTGGTGACAGTGATGGGGGTGGTGGCCACTGCCCGGGAAGAGGCTGATGAGGCAGGGGACAGCCATGGGCAGCCTTGAAGGTTTTGAGAGCAGCCATGGGCAGCCCTAGGCAGTTGTCAGTTACTCTGTTTATGTTCAGGCCTCCTGTAAAGGCTTGCTAAACTGTGCGGCCTGGTCTCAGCTGGGTTGGGGCAAACTGAGGGAAGGCTGTGTGTTCAGGTGTAGGTAAGAGTGTAAAGAACAGGCAGACCTCATGATGCCAGGGACATGATGAAACCAGTGAGATTCCCGAGGAAAAGTGGGGTCCAGAGGCAAGATTCCCACTGCCTACCCATGGGGGGAATCTCCCTGCCTGCTGCCAATCTTGCGGGATCAAGACGTGCACTTAGTCAGGACACCAATGGGGGACGCACAGCCACCCTGGCCACCAAAGCCCTTCTCAGTGGGCTTCCTGCCCACAGCCTGGTGCAAGGATTATGTGCCGAGGGCTGCATCTGGTTGAGGGGTCCTGTGAGGGCAGAGGGAGCCAGCGGGCGGGGGGCCAAGAGAAGCTGTCCAGCGAAGACCAGGTTCAAATTCCAGGAGGAGCAAGCGCTGAGAGTCAGAGCAGGATTGGAGGGTGGGTTACAGAGCTTAGAGTTGGGAAACCTTCGTCTGTGCTCTTCAAAACCTCTTTGAACTCATTTCCTAGCCCTGCACTGGAATCACCCAGCACTGTTTGCTGTTCCACGAGCCCATGAAGTGGCCCCTGTTTCAGGGACTTGGCACCTGCCGAACTTCTCCCTGGAATCTTCTTCCCTCAGGTATTCACTGCATTCGACTCTCTGCTCAGACATCACCTCAGAGTGAGGTCTCTGACCACCCCATGGAAAAGAATAACCCTTATCTATCTCTTACTACACAACACTAATTCCCTAAAATTATATTCTACAGTAGGTTTATTTTTTTCTCTGATTATTGTCTGTTTGCTCCACTAGACTATAAGCACCATGAAGGCAGGAACTGTGTCTTGCTCGCTGTTGACTCGCAAGGACCTCAGAGAGGCCCTGGCACATTGTAGGTATTCAACAAATATTTGTTGAGTGAGTGAATGAAGAGCCTCATGAAGGTCTCTTAGCATCTGCTAGAGTTCCAAGACTTTGGCTTCAAGGGCCAGGAACTTGGCAGAGGCAACATGGAAGAGCCACAGCTATTTGCACCTGTTTTTGCATCTCTCTCTTCAGGCACTTGGTCGTTTCTCTCCAGGAGATCTTCTCCTCCAGAGGACTCCTGGATGACACCACACACCTTTATTCGTCCTTGACTCTGCCCTTGCTGTTGCCTCTCACAGTGGTCCCTCCTCATTCTCAGTCCAAAATCTTGCTCCTCTTTAGGGCCAGAACTCACTCATCCTTCAAGGGATAGCTTGAGGCACTTTAACACTTTTTGGCAAAATCATACCAGGTGACATTAGTATGCCTCTTCCTTGGCTCTCAGAACACTTTCTTGACACTTCATTTAAAGGAGTTTTTCTAATCTGACATAATTAGGGCATAGCAGAGGCTCTGTGCTTCCTGGAAGATGGTAAGATTCTTAAAGGCATGAGTGAAGTGTTCATATCTCTAGGACTTTTTACATAACAAATGCCCAATTAATGTTTCTGTCATTAAATAATATCGACATTCTCTGAGAATTAGGTGGGGAAGAGGAAATGAATTTAAATGTGTTCTGTGTGCTACACACTTTGCTAATAATGCCATAACATACTTGATTTCCAAAAACCCTCACAAAAATCTTACCGGATGTGTATTCCCACCCGTTTCACGGACGAGAGTCGGAGAAGTTTCGCGAGCTGCCCAGGGTTACACAGCTAGTAAGAGGCAGCGCCAGGGTTTGAAGTCAGACATATGTTTAAAGACAAAATGTAATCCTAGCACTCTGGGAGGCCGAGGCAGGTGGATCACTCAAGGTCAGGAGTTCGAAACCAGCCTGAGCAAGAGTGAGACCCCGTCTCTACTAAAAATAGAAAGAAATTAATTGGCCAACTAAAACTATATAGAAAAAGTTAGCCAGGCATGGTGGCGCATGCCTGTAGTCCCAGCTACTCGGGAGGCTGAGGCAGTAGGATCGCTTGAGCCCAGGAGTTTGAGCTTGCTATGAGCTAGGCTGATGCCACAGCACTCTAGCCCGGACAACAGAGTGAGACTCTGTCTCAAAAAAATAAATAAATAAAACATAAAGACAAAATGGCTTATATTCACTTAAATTATTTTTATCCTTAGGAATTCAGTATGGAATTCTAGAAGATAGCAGAGCTACACATAAAACAGGCATGGATGTGGAAGCCTGATTTTAACAGGCCAATGGGTAAACAAAAACAGCCTGTCCTTTTTCCAGAAGGATGAGAATGATTTTATATAGTCTGCTTTTTGTGTGAGGAGAGTCTAAACTACATAGACACCTACCCCAGATGAGTCAAAACAACTGGCTACAATGAGGTCCCATGCATTGGAGATGCCTACCTAATTAACATTTTTCTTGAGGTCAGAACTAGTGTTGGTTCACCTGAGAACCGAAAAGGCAAGAGAGGTATTTATGACAATAATCATCGTTGATTTCAAGAATGTGTATGCCAGTTACATTCATTTAAGGAAATCTTATAAATACTGAATTTAATAACCATCACTTTTTGCTCACCACCTGAAGAAACAGTTTATAATTAATATTTTGAGAACTTCCATTAACGCTAAGAATAGAAAAGTAGAGAATTGCCCTGGAGTGGTATCTAAGGGCAAATTTAGCTCATCGAATTTAGCTCACTCCCTGAAGAAGAAAAACTTTACTTCAAGTTCAAGTGAACTGAAGCCTTTGCCACATCAAAACTATCCATAAAAAAGCATCTTTCCAGAGAATGCACTCTGCCACTTAATGGAACATATCAGAGCATGAAAATTGTCCTTTAAAGCATGTCCATTAAATCCTTCCTCAACTAAATGCTTCCAGAGTGAAAACAAATGCATTTTAAAATGTTTGTGCTTTTTTCCAGAAAAGCTGGTTTCCAAAATGTCTCACCTATAAAATTGAACAGTAGCAGCACTTTTAAAAACCTAAAAACCTCTAAAAAGAAGTGCTGGATGGAGCTACTTTTAGATAACTACAGTGGTTTGTTTCTCGTAAAGAAAGTTTTTTCATTTAATGATTGCTTTTGTTGTTTTTTTGAGATAGGGTCTTTCTCTGTTGCCCACGCTGGAATGCAGTGGCATCATCACAGCTCACTGCAACCTCAAACTCTGGGGCTCAAGCGATCCTCCTGCCTCAGCCTCTCAAGTAGCTGGGACTACAGGCACATACCACCACGCCTGGCTAATTTCTCTATTTTTTGTAGAGATGGGTTCTATGTTGCTCAGGCTGATCTCAAACTCCTGATCTAAAATGATCCTTCCACCTCAGCCTTCCAAAGTGCTGCAATTACAGGCAAGACCCACTGTGCCCAGCCTCTTTTAATGATAATTAAATGTAAATGCTTGCTCATAGGAAATCTGGAAAATACAGAAAAATAAAAGAGACAAGAAAAAGGCTTTTGCTCCATTTCTCATGAAGACAATTGTGGTTAACGTGTTGTTGCATTTTCTTTTTTGTTTTTCTTGTTCCCCAAGCTTGGTTTTTATGTCAATAGGTCTTGGGTTTGCTATTACTCACTTGTTCTTCATTTGTTCTAAACAGTGCCAATGACCTTGCAGACACAGGTCATGACCAGCAGCAGATGTGGAGGGGGAGGCTGAGCTGCCACTGATCCTGTGAGCTTAGGTGAGTCGCTTCTCATCTCTGGGCCAGACATTTGAACAAGTTAGTTCTGAGAATCTTAATAAAGCAGTGGCCCCTCTCTCCACTGAAATGCCCATACACCTGTATTTACATACAAATTCAGGGCTCATGTCCAAATTCCTTCGTGATCCAAGAGCCTCAGGTTAAAACATCTTTGAACTAGATGATTTTTAAAGACTCCCTGACAGTTTACAGGGCTGCCTTCTCAGAGAAGCTTGTCAGTGTCTCCATTTATTGTTTGAGTCAGGGCAAGCTGTAGTAAGGAAGCAGGGTGAGAAAGCCCTCCCAGACGGTTGCCTGGGCCACTCCACTATACGTAGCTCTGCCATCTCTGGGAATCTCGAAGCTGTGCTGTAGGAAGGGGCGAGGTAAGCAGGCTTTCTGCACATGGTCCCAAGTTTGCACTGCCAGAGACACCCAGATTAGCACAGTCTATTTGTGACAGGTCAGTGGAGAGGAACCCATCAGTCAAGGCTCAAGGAAGGGTTTGTTTTTTCTGTCCCTACAAAACGGTTCTGACTGATTACATGCCCTGGCATGCATTTGGTGCCACTTGGGTATGATGGCCACACCAGGCCCTGACCACACAGGGTCCATAGGAACCAGGACAATGACTATATCCAAGAGCTGGCAACTTCCCAACCACCCCAGCTGCACTGCACGGTACCTGCGTACCCCCATCTCTTCCTTGGGGACATGGTGAAGCTGACACCAGGGCACGGTATAAATGGCAAGCTCAGTTGGTGACAGAGCTGGGTGCCAGCATGTAAGGCAGAAGGTCTAGTGGGATCAACTGGGGACTCCAAGGTGAATGGTGCCTCAGGAAGAACTTCTAACTAGAAGTTTGGTAAGGGGAGGGGGATAGAAAGAAGTAAGGACTCTCTCTACTCCCTGAGCACACAGTACAGTAGTCCTGTTCTTCGAGCTCGTCCCTAAACATGAGAGGTGGGCATTGTTTAGCCATCGACCCAACAATTATTGGCTGGCTCTGTGCCAGGCCATGGGGAGACAGCAGCAAGCAGACCCAAGTCCCCCGCTGCCATGGAACTTACTGTCTCATGGACAAGCAGACAACAAAGGATTGGGCAAATAAGTATACGTGGTGGCAGTTGTGAGTGCCCCAAAGGAGAGGGATAGTGCGTGGCTGGGCAGGCAGGAAAGGCGCAGGGAGTGAAGGAGCGTGTAGGTGTCCGGGCTGGCCCTCCACCCCCGGGCAGGGGAGCAGTCAGTGCAAAGGTCCCGAGAGGAAGAGTGCTCAGTGTTGAGGGACAGCAGAGAGGCCAGCAGGGTTACGTCCAGTTAGAACAGGGATGGTGTGGGTGTTGGAACTGGTGGCAGATCATTACAGGCCACACTGACCACTTTGGACATTGTGCTGAGTGAGGGATGAGGTTGTTGAGCAAAGAATTGTCAGGATTTGGTTTCCATTATGAAAGCATCACTCTGGCTGCTGGGTAGAGAATTGGACCACGGATGAGCAAGAGAGAAAGCAGGGGGAAAATCAGGACCCCTTGTATTCAGATGAAGGTTCTGAGGCTCACAAATGTGCCTCCAAAATCTGATGGCACCACTGCTGTTGGGTGCCTTCCCTCACCTTTAGGATGGAGCACACATGCGCTGAGGAGCGCCTGCCTGCTCTGCTCCAGCCTCCCTCCCCGTTTCCTTGCTACCTTCTGGACTCCTCTCTGGGCTCCTGCAGAGGCCAAGTCTCTAATACTTACCTGGCCTTTGCACAGTTCTTGATGCCTGCAGTGCTCTCCTCCTCGTCTTCACCTGGCTAAGCTCTAGTCCCCTTTCACAGCCTTAACCACCTTTTTCTCGGGGACGCCGCCCCTCCCTGCAAAAGGCCAGGCCTGGCCAGGCAGGCTCAATACATCTGCAGGGTGCCTGTCCTGCCTCAGTCACACTGCTCACATTGGAGGTCCCTGCTCTTTGCTTGTCTCCCGCTTTGGGCTTGAATCACCAAGGGCACGTTGGCTTCTCTCAGGTTTATCATCAGCAATTAAGCCAGGTGCAAGATCTCAAAAATCTGATGTCACCACAGCCATCCTGACTCTTCAGACACTGGACACTGAATCCTTTGAGAGTTGAGTAGAACCCTTGCCCCAGATCACATAGCTAATGAGTGGGAAGATCAGGCATCAAACTTCTGGATTTAATTTCTTTGTTGTCCCAGGATTTGAACTCAAGTCTCAGTTTAGCCCCAGCTAAACTGGTGAATGAGACATTTAGTTTTTCTGGGCCTTGGTTTCCCCAACTATAAAATGTGAGGGTTGGCTGCTGAGTTCATTTCTAGAGCTATGTGCCCTGCAAGTATTCCCTAAGTTCATCTGACTGAAAGAATTTCCCAGGCAGAAAGACACTTCTTAATATTTATGGGCCAGGTGCGGAGGCACACGCCTGTAATCTCAGCACTTTGGGAGGCTGAGGCAGGAGGACTGATTGAGCCCAGGAGTCTGAGGTTGCTGTGAGCTAGGCTGGCGCCATAGCACTATAGCCCAGGCAACAGAGCAAAAATCTGTCTCAAAACAAACAAACAAACAAAAACCTTGTCTGTGGCCTTACCCCAACCTACAGAATCACAGCTCCAGAAAGTGGACTTGGGATTCTGGTTCTGTCTATTTGTTTGTTTAATTAAGTGCCCCAGGGGATTCTTATCACAAAATAAGTTTTGGAAATACGTTTCTATGGGACTCCTTCCTGGAAGAGGTTCCCAAAAGAAAAAGGTCAAAGAGAACGCAAAAACATGATCACAGTGACTATTTCAACTACAGCAAGAGTTCCTTCTCAAATGTCTCCTCTCTTTTATAAAAAGAAACTCTGCAACTGAAGTCTGATATTTATGTATGTGAATTATTTTGGGGGCCTCACAGAAGGTTCCTGAATTTCCACTGAGAGTGCAGTTTCCTGGACTACTCTACATAGCCCTGCCCTGACAAGATTTAACCAAATCTGAATTAAGGATCACTCAAAAGGAGCGCGTGAAAAGGGGGAGCCTCTCAAAGGCCCTGATAGGGGAGACAGAAGCCCAGAGAGGTTAACCAACTTATCTGAAGGTGCACATCTGGTAGATGGTAGAATTGGAATCAGACTCAACTGTCTGCATCCTTGGCTGGTATTTTTCCTTTTGAATCATGAAAGTGAATTGGGGTGATATTGGTTCTGCACAGAAAACTATGATGCCAACACGTTGGAGTAAAAGGTGCTGTAAAAACATGACATCAGTGATGACCCACTCCAAGAACAGGGACTGTAGTAGGCACTCACGGATAGTGGTTAACTGATTCACTAACCCCATCCTCTTACCACCCTCCTCTAGGAAGAGGCACTTTTCATACTTCTTCATTCTCTGCCTTGTTGGAGTAAATTTACGGAATATGTCAGACAATTTCCCACTGGTCAAATGGAAATATGTTTGATGATTAAAGAAATAAGCAGTGCTAGACTAAGGGAGACAGACTCCTTCTCATTCTGCCATTTCCTTACCTCTCAGACCTCAGCTTCCTCATCTGGAAAATGGGGGTGATGCCTCCGTCACTGTGTGGTTAGTGGAGGTTAGGTGAGATGCTGCTCGTTACTAGCACAGAGTCAGGCAGTGTCGGCTAAATGAAAGAAGAGACCAGCAAATGAGACAGAGGAAATGGATTGTTCTGCCCTGCATTTGGCTTGTCCTCTCTCCTCCCAGCCTCTTGCTATCTCTACCCACTGTGCAGCGACAAGACCCAGGCTCTTCCTGAACAAAGAGTCTGTGGTTGAGGGGAGAGTGCGAGTCCAAACGCACTATACTAATAAAGGCAGATCTGAATGACAAATAATGAAGCCCTTAGAGAACCCAGCAAATTCCACTGACTGTGATCTGTTGGCATTTTATTACTTATGAGGAAGTCTATCTATAAGTAATAGAAGAAATATGGCTTAAACCCCAAAGAGGTTTATGGGGTCAGTCGTGTTCAAAGTAGCAGAAGAAAGCCAGTGCAGGGCTGAAGTGGAGCTTCACTGTGTTAGGCGCCCAGGTTCCTTCCATCTTGTTGCCCTGGTGTATGTGACTTCTATTTTCAAAGTCCATGCATGGCCCAGAATGGCTGCTGGAGCTCCAGCTATCAATCCAAATTCTGGCCAGTAGGTAGGAGGAAGAAATGAAGAAGGAGGCACTCTCTCCCTTCAAGGACACTTCCTAGTGATTGCATACACCACTCCTGCTTAATTCTGCTTGCAGAATTTTGTCATATGGGCACATGAGCTACATGGAAGGCTGGGGAATGTAACTTTTGTGTGCTGCTTGAATACTAGTCATGGCCAGGGCTTTTCTTACACCAGCCTTTTTTAAATGTTGAGTTGCAGGGGAGACAGCAGAATGCTTTTTTCTTAAATGAGAATCATATTTAGTAACCTAACATATGTAACATATGTGTATTTGCTCACTTTCAAACAGGACTGGGAAGCCTAGAACACTTCCTGCTCAAACTCTAGGGCTCCATGCATCAGAGTTGGAAAGCTACACTCTTAGTGAGCCCTTTTCAAGAGAGGCTTTCTGTTAATGAACAAGTAAGTAGGCTTTGAACAAGGACTGGCTTTCTTAGATCTACATTCCTATTAAGTGCTTTGCTTTGCAGAGCAGAAACTGAGGCTCAGAGAGAGCAAATACCTCACATTAGGTCATGGTATGAGCTCACCCAACACTCACACCTCTCCCCTCCAAGCTGCCTCCCATTTCATGATGATCGGGCCTGGTCTGGGCCTTTTCCCATATTCTGTTTTCCCCTATTGTGCGATTGGAGGAAAGATCTCTGAACTGAGGAACCCGGAACACTGGGTGCCCGTCTTCCAGTGATCCTTTTCCTACAGTCTACCGAATCCTGCAGCTTCAAGAGAACAAGTGAGAGGGGAGCTTGCAAGAGGAAGAGACTGGGGGAGAGACCTGAGCAGCCCCGGCTAGGCAAGGAGGTTACAGGGAAGCCGCACAGGCCCAGAGCTGGGCAACCTTCTCCCCAGCCTTCCTTGTGGCAGTGGGACTTATGCTATTAGTGCCACAGCATGGGATGGCTGGCCCCGTGGGGCAAGAGGACGCAGGTTGACAATGAGTTTTCATGGTGAAGTCCCTCCTCCCAGCTCTCAGTGATGGGTGGGCTGGAGTATGAGAGCCGTTGGATGGGACACATGCTCAAGGATCCTTGTGGCCTTACCTTACTCTATCCCAAGTCATGGGGCTGCCCAGGAGCCGGGAGACAGAGCAGATGAAGCCCAGGGGGAAATATTTCAGGGACTGCTTCATGAACACAAACGATAGTACGACAGGGAGACTGTGGTGGTGACCATTTGGCAATGTGGCTCTCTGGGCTCCAGCCAGGGCACCCTGGGCTTGCCCTTGACTCCAAGCCAGAGGCAGAGGGATTCATTTACATCACATCATTGCAGCCTGGAAACAAGAGCAGCCAACCCCACCCAGGTGACCCAGGTGCAGTGTTGACCCCAGAGGAGCAGGGAGGGCAAGCTTGGCAGGTTTGAGCCTCCCTTTCTTCCTCCTGCCTGGAAAGAGGGGAGGTGATTGTATCCTGGGCAAAGTAGTGCCTTTGAGTCAGAGAGACCTGGGATTTAAGCACGCATCCCCCACTGACTGACACTGCGACATTAGGGAAGACACCAGCCAGCACAGGGCAGACGCTCAATAAATACATGTTGAAAATAATATGCGTCAGGCACTGTGCAAAGCTCTGTGGGTGAACTCATTTAATCCTCACCGTCTTACGCCATATTAGATGCTAGCCCCAATACACAGACGAGGGAACTGAAATACGGAGAGGTTACATGACTCCGCTAGGGGATGTGGATTGTAAGTAATAGCCAGCCTGTCTGCAGAACTCATGCTTCTAACCCTCTGGTGTAAATTCTCAATACACACAACTTCCTGGTGTCTCATATGCAAGTGGCTGGGCGGATGGGGTGCAGCTTGAGGCTAAGTCACTTCCAATGCCGGGATGGGGACCAAGAAGAGGGATGTCCCCCGAGTCTCTGAATACCTCCAAGGCCCATGGCTGACAAAGGAAAATGAAGAAGAGGCAGAACTGCAAGCCCACGGTGGGGAGTGGAGAAAGCAGACGGAACAGAGACTCCAGAGAGTGACAAGAAGATGCGGCATCTGAGAGGACCTTGCAGGAAATACCTACTGAGCACTGACTGTCCTTTCATAAAATCCTCACAGTGTCTCTGTAAAGCAGCTGGTGTTATTCACACTTTGTTGATGGCAAAACTGAAATCCTGAGTGATTAGAAAACATGTCCAAAGTCACACAGTATGTCATGGACTTAGGCTTCGAACCTAGGTCTGTTTGACTCCAAAGCCTGTGTTCTTCCTCCTCCCATACCTACTTCACATTTTTGCCTTGAGCTCAAGTTATTAATGACTTGTCACATTAAAAAAACTAGACCAGGCCGGGTATAGTGGCTCACGTCTGTAATCCTAGCACTCCGGGAGGCCGAGGCAGGAGGACTGCTTAAGGCCAGGAGTTTGAGACCAGACTGAGCAAGAGTGAGACCCTGTCTCTACTAAAAATAGAAAAATTAGCCAGGTGTCTTGGCATGCGCCTGTAGTTTCAGCTCCCTGGGAGGCTGAGGCAGGAGGATCGCTTGAGCTTGCGAGTTTGAGATTGCGGTAAGCTATGATGGCGACACTGTACTTTAGCTGAGTGACAGAGCAAGACCTGTGTCAAAAAATAGCTAGACCTGCTGCTGCCAAGCAATGCCTCCTACAGTGCACAATTTTTATAGTCATGCACCACACAGGGACATTTTGTTTCATATATGCAAAGGTGGTCCCATAACATTATAATACCATATTTTTATTGTGCCTTTTCTATGTTTAGATATGTTTCGATACACAAATACTTACCATTGTGTACAATTGCCCACAGTACTCACACAGTAATGTACTGTACATGTTTGTAGCTAGGAGCAACAAGCCCTACCCTGCAGCCTAGGTGTGTAGCAGACTGTAGCATCTAGGTTTGTGCAAGCATGCTCTGTGACGGTCGCACGATGACAAAAGCTCCTGATGACGCATTTCTCGGAATGTATCCCCAGCATTAAGTAACACATGACTGTACTTAAAGTGTCTTTGAAATATCACCCTCAAAGTCAAAGCGTGGGTTGCTCTGAGTGGCTACAGAAAGCTGGAAGCTCACTCAAGGAGGGTGGCCGGGAAGCTTAATATAAGCTCTTATAAACCTCTTAATGCTATCCAGACATTAACACTGAGTGACAGACACCCTGGGGTTTCCTGGCTTTCATTTAAGATTCAGGCTGGACGGACTAACAGAGCTACTGAACAGCATGACAGCATCTATTAGCAAGTAATTTAATGGTCATTTCCTAAATTAAATATTAAGCTCCCTACAAATTACAGACTTGCTCCAATATAGTGCTGACCTTCGGAAAAAAATGAATCACAGACCATGGGACTACTGCGAGAAGAATCTCAGCAGTTCTGCTCTTGGGTGAGGAAGCTGAAACCCAGAGGTGTTAGGTGGTGACCTAGGTCCACATATCTGAACAGGGACAGAGTCAGGCCTGGAAACCCAGCGCCTGATCCCAGCCGGCACCCAGCATTAGCCCACGGGCCCTGAACAAAAGAGATTTCCACTGAAATTAAAATCTGGACATGGCCAGATAGTTCTTAGCACCTCTGAAATGATCTGCTTGGCTTATTTGTTTCCTGACTTTTCCATTGATCTCCCAAACTAGGCGATAAATGAACTCTCTCCTTCTCTGACTTGATCTTGCTGTGTCCTGAGCACTCAGGGTGATGCCTGGCACACACAAACGGTGTCTAGTAAATACTGTAGAAGAAAGGGCGGGAGGAGAAAGGGAAGGAGGAAAGAAGGGACAGAAACATCTGTTAGCACCTACTATGCACCAAGCACTCTCTGTATGGTCACATTTTATTTTCTTTGTGTATTAAATATATACTTCACTTTATTTCTAAAATCCAGCTATAGGCGTTGTCAGGCCCACTTCCAATGAGGAAATTTAGGCGCAGAGAGGTAAAGTGATCAGTTTAAAGTGACTCAGCCACAATGTGGCAGAGTAGGATTTGAGTCCGGGTTTGGGCGCTCGTACCATATTCTTTCTGCTACACAACCTGCTCGCCAAGCGTAAGCACCTGCTTACTCCACACTTATTTACTAAGCTCCAACTCTGTCCCAGGCACAGTTCTAGGCTCCTGGGATATTCTAGTGAACAAAACAGATCAAGACCCTTGCCCTTGCAGAACTTGCATTTTGTGGGACTCTAAAATTACAGTGATGTGGAGCAGAGAACCGGGCAGCAGGCCCTGAAGCGGAGCACAAGGAAGGTGGAGCTTCCAGAATTCCATCCTGGGCCGAGCTCCCCGACGTATCTCAGGCCGCATGGCAGCTTCCCTCTGCAGACCTGGGATTGGGGAAGCACCATCTACACCCACACTGGACCTGGACTCTTTGAAACCTGTGCAGAGGGCAATTCAAAGCTGAGCAGTTCTCTGGAGAGAAGTGGACATTTGGATTAGGTTCAGATTGTTCCACTGTTCTTCTGGAAAAAGCACCACCCCTCTGGACCTCTAGCTATGCAAATGAAAACTAAAAGTATTCTGAGGTGGAGGTATTTGAGGCCATGGCTCCAAGAAGCAAACATACCCTGAACACTGATGGAAAGTGCTGGCTCTCAGGCTGGGCTGGCTGGGAAGGAGAAGGCCAGCCTGGGGTACAATGGCAAAGGTGACGCAGAGCCTCCGCCCTGCCCGTCCGTGAGAGGTTTGCATTTTTGAGCTCTTCTAATCAGAGGGGTGAGGTTCCGAAGCTAATAGAACAGTTCACAAGACTCTTAGGAATCTCTGGGAACATTCATAACTGTTTGAGTTCTGAAGTGTGGCCCAGCTTTGGGGAGGAGGCCGTTCTCCCCAGACCTGTGCAGCAGCCCCTGGAGCTCCAAGTTTTGAGGGCTCTGGAAGAATCTGGAGATCATTGTGGCCCGAGTGCTGGTGTCTCAGCGCGGGCTCTGTTAGCAGGAGCATCAAAAGGGCTTCCTCAGGTGGTATTTTTGGGGGCAATGGGGAACAGAGGAGGAGCCTAAGAACATGTCACTGCTGACTGGTGGGTAACAGCAGGGGACAGATTGGGTATGAATCACACCACTGGGGACTCTAAGAAACACCTCATAGCTACTTTAAGAGGTAGTTACTTTCCTGTTTAGGTAGGTGGAGGTGGGGCATGGAGCCTTTCTAATTGGGATGTAAGTGTAAATGAGACTTTACTTGTAGACCTAGGCTGTTCAGGCTGGTGGACATTTGCTACGTATAACAATTGCACTCTGCTTGCCAGCAATTGGAAGGAGAAAATAGATTATTCCAAAGCCCAAAGCCCCTCAACCTACAGGGAAAGGCCAGACTCCTCGATAGAACACCGCAGGCCTCATGAACCGGCCCTGAGCACCCACCTGCTGACTCTCCCATCAGATTCCTCTCTCCCCACACCCTTCTCCTCCCCAGCCCCGCTTCTGGAGCGATCTTCCTAAAAATAACGTCAAGGCTTTCCTCCTCTAGTCTGCAGCCTTCGAGGGCTCCCCCGTCGCCTTCACGTGGTCCAAATTCTTCAGCATGGCACATGAGCCCCTCCACAAGCCGAGCCCCTCCAACCTGCTGCTCTAGATTCATCTCTCATGATTTATTTTTACCAACATTATTCTCCAGCACAGTACAGTCTGACCCACCGTATCACTAACCGAATCTGAACACACCTGCATGTGCTCACTCCTCTGCCCAGGAAGCCCTTCCATCCGGCAAACTTCTCATTCTACAGGGTCTAGTTCCCAGGGTCATCACAGCCCTGGGACACCTCTTCTGATCCACCCGGGGTTGAACTGACCATTCCTGTCTTAGGCCACGCTTACCTTCTTCCCTCCTGGTATAGGTTGCATCTAGAACTCAGAGTGACATTTATGTGTTTCTCCTACTGGGCAGTGAAGGTGTTAGTCACCTCTGCCGCTTTGATCCTCATGCAGGTGGGTGCAGAGCAGCGCTCCAAAGAATTTGTTTAGTAAAAGAAGGGAAGTGTGTGGATGTGTTCTGGCTTGGCCAGTGTTGCATAGAGCCACACAAGAACTAGTACAAAATTGGAGGGGTGCCCAAACAGCTCATTAATTAAGGTAAATAATATTTAATGCAATATTTTTAAAATCCTTATTTAAGTCAAAAACTCCACGATATGCACATCTCAGAATGTTAAAGGCAGGATCTGAGCCTGCACTTGCGGGACACCTCACTCGCCTCCCTTAATCCTGGCACTAAGCAATGAGCTCAGATCGGGGACTCCAGACACGCTGATGGCTGGGGTAGCGCTGCTACCGAGAGAGACAGCCACCAAGAGGAGGGGGTGGTTAGAAAGGGAAGTGAGGGTGAGGGGATGTCGAAGGGGGTGTGTGTATCAAACAGGGACTAACAGAAGCCAACTCTGGCTGATCTCACTTAGGAAAGGAATATGTCGGAAGAGGATTGGATGGCTCCTGGCCCTGTCAGGAGGCTGGAGGGCAGAATCAGCCCATAGGGTGGTCACAGCCTGGTGGGGACACTACTGCTGGCACCTGGCACTGCCCATACTGCCACCACTGCTGCTACTCTGATATCTGATTGGCCCCATGTGTCGTATCACACACTCCAGGGCCAGTCCCAGTCAGAAGCTGCCAACTGGCCGGGCCTTGGTGGGGTCATGCTTGGGTGCAGGTGAATGGGAGGACAGTCATGTGGCTTTCGTGGTGGAAGGTGCTAGACTCTGTCTCACTGCCACTCTCCGCAAAAGGGAGTTTCTTCCAGCTGGGAATGGGGTTGCATGGTGGACAACTAAACAAATGACCAATAATATAGGTGAGGTCGCATTTTCCTTTTGGGAGACGACTTGAGGCCATTAATTAAGATAGAGAACTGTGGAGAAGGAATAAGCCTGTACTTTTTTGGGCAATGGCAGAAGAAAAATACTAAATTGGTTTTACTTTTGGGCATGTGTTCTGGCCTCATAGGCGCATGTGGAGGCCTGTAGGACACACCGGAACTGTGTCCCACGGTGAGGACACGCTGTGGGAGGACAGGCCCTCTGTGCCTCCCAGTGCGGTGCCACCCATGAGCTGCCTCTCTTGGGGGGGGCTGGGGTGGGGTCAGAGCTGCGCTGACCCCAGTTGCCTTTAGCTCCTCTCTGACATTGCATATCCAGTTCTCCAACCAGCTGCAGATCTGCGGGTGGCAGAGAGCTAGGCAGGAGTCTAAGGAAGGATCTCTTTCCTGCCCCAAATATGGTCAGAGGCAGGGTGGCCAGGAGGAGAGTCCCAGCTTTCACTGGAGCCCTCTGACATGCTTGTGTCTTGTCTCATCTAAGGCTCACAATTCCCAGCACTGCTGCCGTTTTTAGTTCTATTTTACAGGTGAGGAAACTGAGGCTCATGGGAGATAAATGTAAGAAGTTCAAGGCATTAGTGCCAGAGTCAGACTTGAACCCAAGTTGATCTACCCCAGAGACCATGATGCTGCCTGGCCCATTACCAAGAGGGAACAGTCCTTTATTTATTAAGCTTTCAAAGCATTTGATATTTTCCTTCTATAAAAATTAACATGATGAAAATAGCCAAGAATAGGTGGATGACAGCTCTCTCTCCTTGCTTGCTTACTCTGGTCTTTGTCCCAGATTCACACCAGCGCTTTGGTTTGCACCCCTCTGCTAGGACACCCTCCCTGCAGGTCACTGAGGGGCTCTGATATATCAACTGAAAATCGCACAATTTATAAATTTGGAAAGGAGACTATTTCTTATAAGGGTCTACAACCTGCTGGTTGGCCATCCCACAGGCTAGAGCCTGGAGACAGGCACTTCAAGAGAGGCTAGCATGGAATAGGGGTTTATGCTGAACAGGTTGGCTAGGTATGTATATTCAGTAGGTTATAGGAGGAGTATGAATATTCATGAGGGGTCCTAATACATGCATATTGAATAAACATGCATGTTACACATGACCCACGTTCACTTTGGGGTGGAGATTTAACATTTAAATGAATTATAGTTAGGCCTTATACATCAAAAAGTGAAGTAGGGACATTAAGGGACTCAAGTGTGCAGTGTCTGTAAATTGTCCAGAACTATTCTATGGTCAGTGGTCTCAGATCAGGAGAGAGTTACTGACATCAGTCTCTTATCCAGAGCTGTAGTTATGGCTGGTGGGACAGGGGGATAGGAGCATTGTGGCCCAGTGCTTGTTTAGCTGCTAGAGAAAAAGAAAACCCTTGTGGCAATTAGAACATAGTTTATCCTTTAAGTGTGGGAGTGCATGGTGACTTAACTCTTGTCTGGCATGGCCTGGGGTCCTGTGGTATCTTATTGCCATTCTGTCGGTTTTATGCTCTCTTTTTAACAACAATGCTGGTCAGTTATTGTGTCTAAACCAGAAAAGGAAGGGTGTATAATGAGGCGTATTTAACCTCCCATCCTGTCACGGCCTGGAATTCAGTTTTTAAGGTTTCTCTGGGGTACCTGTGGCCAAGAGGGGGTCTGTTCAGTGGTTATGGGGTGGGGGAGTTTAGGTTTTTATTTTTAGTTCTTGGGTGCCACTTCCACTTCCCAGTATTCCAGCCATTAACTTTCTCTTTTTTCTTTTTGTTTTTACCTTTTTATAATAGAACATTTAAAATCTGCGCAGAACAGACCACTGGCACCTGTTACCCAGCTTTAATAATATTACTGACTTAAATTTGACATCACTGTACCCTTACTATGTTCATTAGCATTCCTTTCATCTCTAGCTCTCCTTACCAGGGAATTTTTTTCCTTAGAAGTCAATGTTAATTTTATTTTCTTTGGCTTTTTTCCTCCCACTTCAAATTAGATGTCTCTAAAAGCAACAAATCCTCTTTTTAGGTCTATGCATTTTAGTACTGTTTGACAGTATTAAATGGCTCCCAAAAGGTTGTGCAGACTGTCATGCATATAAATGTTTCCTTCTGCAAATTCCTAACTGTTCTTTTGCCCTAGTTAATTTACAGAATCCTCTAACCCTTCCCAAGGCCTTGGTTCCTGAGGTTCATGATCATTGACTTGTTGCATTCAGACAGATCCAGAGTTTTGTTGTTATTCCTCTTGCATTTTATTTTAAAAATGTTATTTTGTAACCACCATTATTATTTGACATTTAATGGAGTTTAATCAAGTACCTGCAGTGTATGAGCAGTCAGGTCCAAGCAAAGAGTTTCTCACTGAGACAGTGTTAAAGGCACCTCTGTGTCCGTCAATGTTGAGGACAAGGCCCGCCTGGCACAGGAAGCATTAAAAGCTCCCTGAGAAAGCATCTTTACTTCTCACCCTAGGTCAGAATACCACTGTCATGGTAAGGGCTTACAACTTGGAAGCAGGAGGTGGAATTTGGAAACAAATTAGCCATTAATTGACTTTGACTTTGTCAAGTAGGTCTTTTCTGCCAGCTCTCCAGACTTTCGTTTCTTCATCTGGCCTCTTGGGAACTCTTTGAACAGGCCAGACCTGCTCCCTCCTCAGGGTCCTTGCTTTGGTTGTTCCCTCTGTCCTAACCACCTGGCTCTCTCAGCTCGAAACCCTTTCTCAGTGAGGCCCACTGTGATCCCCCTCTCTCTAGGCTCTCTCCTTTCTCCTTCTCTAACATATTGTGTGTAAATGTTTTTATGTTTATTGTCTGTTTTCCTGTCTAGAACAATGGCTCCATGAAGGCAAGGAATCATTGGTTTATTCACAGATGCCTCCCAAGTGCTGACACTGAGGCTGACACAGGCACGTTATAGGTGCTCAATAGTTAATTGTTGGATAAATGAATGAATGAATGAATGATTTTGTGTCTAATAGAGATAATCACGGAGCAAGAATTTCTGAAGCACTTTCTCAAGACTTGTTTCCTTGAGAACTGGATTAGCATGATGGTTAAAGATCTGGCCTCCAGGGTTGGCTAGACTCGAGTCAGAATCCTGCTTCTACCACTTGCTAGCTGGGTGACCCAAAACAAGTCAATTTCTCTGAGCATCACTCACTCCATCTGTAAAATGCTGCTGTTATGGGTGGAATTGGGTGCCCCTAAAAAATTGTTAAAGTCCTGATGGGTATTCCCATCACCTCTGAATGTGACCTTATTTGGAAATAGGGTCTTTGCAGATGATCAAGTTAAGATGAGATCGTTAGGGTGGGCCCTAATCCAGTATGACTGGTGTTCTTATAAAAAGGGAGGAATACAGACACAGAGACAGACACGTACAGAGAAAAGATGATATGAAGACATGGAATTCCATCTGCAAACCAAAAACCATCTGGGGCTACCAGAAACTGGGAAAGAGGCCTGGAACAGATTCTCTCTCACAACTTTTGGAAGGTGTCAGCCCGACCGATACCTTAATTTTGGCCTTCAGACTATGAGACAATAAATTTCTACCCACTGTGTAGTACTGTGTTACGGCAGCCCCGGGGAATGAATACAGATACCATTGTTATGTGATCTCAACATGTATGAGTATGTCCTCTTACACAACACCTTATCTGGAAGTGTTTGTTGACGGCTAATGTTCTTCCTAGACTGTAAGTTCTATGCGGGCAGGGACTGTTTGCTGCTGTATCCCCACCACCTAGCACCATCCGGTGCATAACAGATGCTCAGTGTATTTTTGTTTGGTTTACTTGGATAATATCTACTTCCTAGGATTGTCTTAAAGATTAAATAAAATATGTTTGTAAAGTGCTTCGAGTAATTGTTGCCTTATTATGGAAGTAAGAAAGTAGAGCCAGGGTCTGTGAGCCTCAGTTTCCATCTCTGTAAAATAAGGATAGGAGTGCCCTGTTATGAGGGTTTATATATGGAAAGTACTTTGCTCAGTGCCTGGCAAATAGTAGATAGTCAATAAATGGGAGCAACAAGTCATCAACCTGCCCTGTGGATATACTTCATCTATCTCTTAGAACACTTTTGCTGTTGCTACATTTATTTGTCTTCTTAAAGAACTTATAATTTTACTTTATTGCCCATTTTCCTCTGAGATTTACTGAAGCCCTGTCATGTATGAGGCAATTTCTCATTTAGTCCATAGGAAATTTAATTAATAGCCCTTCTATTCCTTTTTTTAAGACGTTCTGTGCTCAAACTTACAAGTAAAGTTTGGAGTTTGGGCAAGTGCTGGGCTACGTTCAGAGCAGCCACCCAGCACCATGTGTTATAGAAGTCCAAGGGAGGACTACAAGGAGCTATGTTCCCTGAAATAGTTCACTTTGTAATTATTACAGGGCAGGCTGCAGATCATTCTGTGTTCCCTGAAGTCAAAGGAATTTATTGGAGTCTAGTTCTTTTAATATTTCTTTTTTGTCTTTAGCAGTTCCTTGGGTCCTTGAGTCAAAACTTGCTCTAAATGGGATTGTTGTTGGGAAGGGATTAGAAGGAAAGTTGACAGGAACCTTGGTGTAAGGCTTGCAGTTTCTCTGTCCCAGCGAAGGGGCTGTTACTACAATCCCAGGTCAACAGAGTCTCTTGAAAGGTTTAGAGGTTATGTGCATTTTACCTTTCCAGCATTTATTCAAACTTAATTACAAAATTAATTATATAATGTTTAAAATTAGCTATTTGCCTGCCTAGAGATGATAAACCCATTAGGGCTTCTAACTTATAGTTTTCAAAGAATTAAAAGTGAGACTTCCATGCAAATTTAGTGAACACATGTCAAGGATTTTACTCAACTCATTAATTAATGAGGGAACCAGTAAGATGTTATGGACTGGACTGGTTCACAGGGTGATTTGAAGAACAGACATTTATATATGCAATTGGGTATCTGAAAAGAATATTTTCTAATAGATGCAAAACTTGTTAATGTCCTGTAGGGCAAGAAAATGCTGTGTTTGCGATCTTTTCTTATAGGGTAGAAATGAATTGATCCCTACTGGAGAATATTCATTTGTATCGCTCTTGGTTTCTTACAATTTAACTTCTACTCTTGCAGAGTTGTAATATGGTCTAGTCAACTGAAATACGATCAAAAGCCCTCACCTCTGTAGACTCCAGTAATTCCCAGAAGATCCATCAGATCACATTCCTCACTCTCCTTAAAAGACGCCCAGTCATCTCCTTTGCCCACTTCCAAGTCTTGGACAATTTCTTCTCACAGGGCAGAGGTCGGAATATGTCCAACTCCTTAGAACTTTTTGGGCTGGAGCCTTCCAAATCCTCAAGATGCAATTTGTAAACATTTGTGGAATGAACGAGCTTGCGGGTCCAATAGTCCTGCACTCCTAATTTATGAAATTGAAAATTTATTTTAAGAAAGGGAGGTGCGATGGGTGTGGAAGAGAGTTTGATAGAGAAATAGAAGGAGCAGAAGTAACAGCTGCTGTTTATTGCCTACTGTCTGCCAGGTGTGTGCTACACATCATCTTGTTTAATCTCTGTAAAACCTCAGTTTTGTAGATGAGGAAATTGAAATCGAGAGGTTAAGTAACTTGTTCAAAGCTTTATGGCAAACACGCTTATTGATTTGGTGGCTTGTTTATTCCATTTATTTACTTATTTATTTATTTATTTTTCAAATGCCACATTTAACGTTTTCACCACTGTACTTCAAATCTACATTGTACAATGTGACCAGAAAGTGTGCCACAGTAATTGACCAACCTCTGAGATTGTACCTTTCACACCAGTGTCTTCCTGGGCTCTTTTGATACTAAACACGTTTCTCATTCAAGTGAATTGAAATGCTTCAGTTGGGTTGATTCTCAGGAGCCTCATTAAAAAAAAAAAAAAATGAACAAAGATATTGCACCATCTTTGTTTAGTAATTCAATGTTTGTTTCCTTCAAAGCAAAAGAAGTTTATTAAGCAAGTGTATCTTCAGACGTGGAGGGGCTGTCAAGAAAGTTAGCAAGCCATTGTACATTCCAGAAGAAGGGTAGAAATAGGCACACGTCCAAGCAGACAGTGGCCTGGTGGCTCGTTTAGTGCTCTCCTCTGTAAGGCAGTAAGCTCTGGGAGGGCAAGGGTGTTTGTTTTCTTCTCTGCCATACCTCTCTGCTCAGTCTGGCCCACAGAAGGTGCTCACTGGACATTTGTTGAGTGCACGAATAGGTGAATGAAGGAGAGAAGGAATGAATGAGTAAATGCGTGCTGTAGCAGAGTTAGGACTCATCCCTAGGTCTGCCTGACCTCCCCATGCCATCCTTTTCCCACCATACCACACGCATGCACACAAACAGCTACTCCCTTTTCCTTCTCTGGTCCAAGTAGCTAGATGGGACTAAAACTGAACCCTCTGATTGCTCTGACAAAGAGGAAGACGGTTTTAATTAGCAGAAAGTTTTCTGGGTTTAAAATAAATATCTGGCTATAGCTTAAGTAGCAGGAAAAATGTGAAGCGGAAGAGAATTTTGCAGAGTGCTGTAAAATAAAGTCCCCCTCACAGGGAACACATGCAAGGGGTAAATATGAGGGAAAGATGGAATTTGATTAAAAAGCTTATTTTCATAAGTATGTTCTGGGTCAGAGGTCACATCCGTAACAGGAGTCCCTAGCTCCTGACCTGAAGTAGGTGTGGAGTGAATGTTACTGAAGGAATGACTGACTGACTAACAGATGCTTAATAAGTGCTTTCGGACGGTGATGAGGATAAAGCGCAAATTACTAATTCTTTAGAGGGAGGTAATGATAGTAATTATACCTTGCAGGGTGAAGCACGCCCTAGCATAGATGTAAGTTTTCCTGTTGTCTAAATTACAAGTTCCTGGCTGAACCTTTTATGGGTTATGATAAAAACTGACACCTATAGAATCAGAAATTCTAGAATCTTCCTGCCTACCTCTTTCAGTAATTGCTCTGTAGCATTTAGATTGGAGGGAACCTCATTTTCCTTGAGACAGTGAAATGGAGTACCTTAATGCTTTCTAATTCCGTATGGTTATTAAAGGCAAATTACAAAGCCCCATTTGAGTTAGCACATATTAAAAATGATGTCAGAGGGAAATGCACAGGTGAAAGCTGGCTCTAGACACGAGGCATCTATTTGAAACAGTTACCAGAAGACAGATTTCAGTGCGTAAAAGAGAAAGCTACCCACACCCGCCGCCATCAAAGTGTGATTGAGTTTTCCAACCTCCCACCAGCTTTCATGTTCAGAATCCAAGCTTTGAGGCCCTGTCTCTGCCTTGGCACCTTCTCACTCTTTCTCTCCCTTTGTTCAGATTGGATTGCAATGTTCTTCTTCTGCCTCTGAATCAGTATGCAATGGGCTTGAACGAGTTACAAATCGTACCTGAAAGGGCTCGAAGTATAAGCAGAATGTTTTCTTGGCTTTTGGTTATTAAACACCAGGAATGCTATTTTCGTATCCAAGCCCAGAGAAAAGGGAGGAAAAAAACAAGAGGAATAGGAAATCATGAGGTAAAACATTGACAAGAGAACCCTGGCGGGCATGAAGCTATTCAAAATCTCTCTCTCTCTCTCCCTTCTTTTTCTTCTTTCTCTCTTTCTCCTTGACTGTTCTTATACAAATTTAAGTCTTAAGAGGGGCAGAAGAGCTTGTGTGTGTTGAAATGACACAACTCTGTTTCTCTGAGGGTCACATACCGTCATGTTTATGGTTCATAAAAACACATTATTTTTTTGGAACATAGTTATTCATGGTAGAAATTGTCAGGTTAATGAGAACAACGTACTTGCAAGCTTATATTGTTTTAGTCTTAGTGACTTAGAGAAAAATACCTAAAACCTAAAACCCTTCCTAAGAAACATCTTGTCAAGGAGAGACTATTGTTGAGTGACCATGTTTTGTGTATTCTGACAATAATTAATCTCAATTAACACTTCATTTCTAATCCCACATGACCTTGATAAATTTTGCTGAAACTTGTCTCAGTCTTATTGTAATTTTTCCTTTATTACGGTTGACTATTTCATCTACTATGATTTAGTCCAGCACTATCCAATAGACTTTTCTGTAACAATGGAAATGTCCTGTACCTGCAAAGTCCATAATGATAGCCACTAGCCCCGTGTGGCCATTGAGCATAGCTGTTGTACTGGTGAGGAGTGTGAGGCCCAGGGAGGTTACAAGACTTACCAGGGTCCACGTTGGCAGTTAGTGATAGAACCTGAACGAATCTCCTGGCTCTTTCAGGTCCGCTGTTCTTTCTAGAACACCATGCTGCCTCATGTTTAGATTTCATTCAGGCAGGAAAAATGAGTGATTTCAGGAAGGGAGATCTAATGACTCTGAGTGTGTGTCATTAGATGTCCCCACCCCGGCCTTGCATATAATAAATGACGTAGAAACCCAGTTGAGCTAAATCACGGGACTGTGGAATTAGGGCTCCAAGCAGAATTGAATGGAATGAATCATTAGGTCTTGTTGCTATCTGCCTAAGGCTGCCCAGAACAGGTCTTACTATTGTGTCTTAATGTGTATTATTTGTTCATTCACTTATTGAACACCTAGTTGGGTGGGTTATGAAATGCATAAAAACTATTGAAGCATTCTGTGCCCTGCCAGAACACAGAAGGCTACCAGTTGCATTCCCATACAGCAGTGGCCTGGGGGAATTTCAGGTTGTCTTCTGGTGAACTGCACAGGCTCTGGAGGCCGGGTCTGGCTTCAAATTCAGGGCTTCACTGACTAGGCTGTGTGACCTCAGACAAATTACTGAACCTGTTTTAGTCTTATCTTTAAGATGGGGATGATAATATTATGATCTCAAACTACTGTTGTTGCTAAGGTTCCATAAAGTAATTCACTTAAAACACTTGGCACAGTGCCTTATTCATAGTAAATGCTCATTAAGTATAAGCACTTACCACTACCACTACTGCTGTTATCAATATTATTATTATTATTAGGTATGAAAGTGAGTTCTGTGAGCCATAATTGTCTTCATTTTGCAGACAAAAAAACCTTGAGGCTGGCTGGGCTCGGTGGCTCATGCCTATAATCCCAGCACTTTGGGAGGCCGAGGCAGGAGGATTGCTTAAGGCCAGGAATTTGAGACCAGCCTGGACAACATAGCAAGACCCTGTCTGTACAAAAAAATTAAAAAATTAGCCAGGCATGGTGGCACCTACCTATAGTTTCAGCTACTTGGAATGGGGGGAGGGGGCTGAGACAGGAGGATCTCTTGAGTCCAAGAGTTTGAGATCACAGTGAGCTATGATTGCACCACTGCACTCCAGTGTGGGTGACCGAGTGAGACCCCGTCTCAAAACAAACAAACAAAAAAACCCAAACCCCAAAAACTGCAGCTCAGAGAGATTAAGCAGCCAAAGTCACACTGATAAAAAAGGGGCAGGACCAAACCTTGAGGCAGGTCAGAGCTGGCTGCTCTCAGAAGGGAGAACTCACCTCTTCCACCAGCTCCAGCCTAAGAGGGCTGCCTTGGAGCAGGTGTGCGGGCCCTGGAGGTGCTCAAGCAGGGCCCCTGGCCAGCAGCAGCTGCAGGGGTTGGGGAAGCCAGCAGGCCTGATCAGAGATGTCAGATTCCTCCTAACCTTACCACGTCCTAGTGTAATTTTCAGAAGTTTTCTGAACTACCATTTCTTGTCCTGGAAATATGCACATTCAAGATCAATTTAAACTTTAAATACAACTTTTTTTTTTTTTTTTGCAGTACTTGTTATATACTAGATTCGGGGGTGAGAGAGGTACTGAGTTACTGTTCCTGCCCATCATTCATTTGTTTTCTGTACATCCATCCATCGATCCATATCAGGAAACATTTATTAAACATCCACTGTATGCTAGATACCATCCTGAAGGTGCTTTTCTTCCCTTAGCCTTATTTTTCCTACCAGACAGTATAGGTGTTTTCAATTCAAGATAGGAAGCAGTGAGTGATGAGAGAGAGGAGCAGATTGGTGAGGGCAGGTAGACCAGAGGATGAGTGCTTAGGATGGAAGGTTTCCACCACTCAGCTGAGCAGCAAGGTGAAGACTCTGGGGATATCCAGCTACTCACAGCCCGAAAAGACCGATATGCAATGAGTAATTACGGTGCAGTGCGCCTCCTGCTATAGCAGATGCCTGTGTGTACACCTGGGAGCGAGTCCTGCTTTATGCCATCTTTTATAGCTCCAGCCTCTAGCATTGTGACTGGTGCACACTAAGGAAGCAAATATTTTTGTTTTGGTTTGGTTAAAAAAAAAAGTGCATTTGGATCAGGCAACGGAAGTGTCTAAAGCGGCTGGGAGGAGAGACAGAGGAATTTTTAGGAGGGTAGCGGCATTCCAAGTAGAGGGCTCTGCCTGGGTAAAAGAGGTGCGGGGTGAGCAGAGCTCCCGCTGCAGGAAACGGATGCTGTCCAGGAGCCGGCTGGTGCCCCGGGCATCGTGGCAAAGCAGCTCAGCGAGTCCAATCAGAGCGCTCCTAGAGCCCCACCTTAGTGGCCTTTAAGTTACTAAGTCAGGTCCCTATCCGGCACCCGGCTCAGTTTTCTCCCGCCGCGGGTGAGTATGGTTAAAGAATCATTCCCATTCCTGCGGCTCCATCCGGGTCCGCGACGGGGGACAGGGGAGGCCGCAACAGGTCTCCACCGGCACCCGGGCCTCATTTGCTTGCCTTCCGCCACGTCCGGGGGTCTGACCGCTCCCTGCCTGCGCCCCTCCCCAGCCGGCTAGCGGGCCAGGGGGCGGGATCTCCGGAAGCTGTGGCGGTGGTCCCCACGAAGCTGGATTATAAATAATTCATGAGCCAAAGCCAGGCAAGCCGGGCTGGTAGGGGAGGGGGCGGCAGCAGTGGTGACCAGGGCGAGAGTTGGAGCGGGAGCCGGGCGCACGGTGGGTATCGGCATCCTCACCCCGGAGCGGGAGAGGCGTCTGGACACCGGGCAACGTGCTGAGTGCACCCCCTTCCGGGATACTGGGGGTGGCAATGGGGGCGGGTTCGCTCTGCGCCCTCCTACCCCAGCCATCCGCGCCCCGCAGGCCCCGCGGCAGGTGGTGCGAGCCCGAGAGCGGCGGGACTGCCACAGGGGCCGGGGGAGGCGGGGGCGAGGCGGTCCCGGTGCCTGCAGACAAGAGATCCGCGTAGGGCGCCAACGCGCGCAAACTTTTCCAGCGGCGTGGTGGCCCGCGCCCTGTGGTCGTCTTTTCCATCAGCGGGAGGGGAGTAGAGGGGAGCCGGCGGCCGAGTCTCGCCAGGTTCTGGAGAAGGCTGTGGGCGTGCAGGGCAGCAGAACGAGGGGAGGTCCGCAGGGGCTTAAGAACTATTCTGCAGTGAAGGGAGAGCTAGGCATGGCCCCGGGACGCGGGGTGCGGAGCTTCCCTGGCTGAGTACGCACAGGGGCCAACCTTCAGGACCGAGTACGCGGTGCGTATGGTACTCCGCCCGTAGCGGGAGGGGGGACATGGGGTGCCTGGGGAGCCCTCCCCTGGCGTCCATGAGAGAGCCTTCTGGGTGCACAGCGCGGGGACCCTGGGCGATCGCGGGATCGAGAACGGGGGTGTTCAGGGCGCTCCCTGCCAGGTCGCGCCGCCTGGGACAACAAAGGGGAGCGAGGACAGACTTAGAGCCTCACGGCTGCAGTAGAGTCGGGGGCTCGGGATCAGTTTCCCCGAGAACCTTTGGCTGGAGGGTCAGGGGATCGGATCGGAGGGTGCAGCATAGCTCCGATCCTCTTCTCACCGGCGGGAGCGCCCCCAATCCGTGCCCGACAGGGGCCGCGGGGGGGAACTGGCGCCGACGCGCTCGGAGCGGCCGGGTTACTCCGGCAACTCCCTCCCCCCCGGTGGCGGATTCCTGGAGTCGCCCGGCTTCCCGCGCCGCCCGCCGCCGGTTCTTTTGTGTCCCGCAGCTCAGGAGAGGCTCCTGCTGAGGGGGGAGCGAGGCCGGGGCCTGGCGGTGGGTTGGAGAGAAAGGCTGCGGGAAGCCGGCGCCCACAAGCTTCCTGCGGCAACAGGTTGCTCCCGCAGCCTTTCTTTGGCGCGGACGGACCTTTCTCCTGGCCGGCTGGAGAAAGACTGCGGGGTTTCCCGTGGGCGGCTGAGGTCTTTTGTTAAGATAAGCCTTGGGTGCCCCCAAGACTCCCTAGAGACTCGAACAATTGGGGCGATGTGTTGGGTTGAACCATATGCAATTGTCGTGTTTTCGGATTGAAGATGTGAATATTGGCAAATTCGTATGATTCAATTTGTGTGACATTACTTTTCTTTCCTCGCTCACTTTTGAGTTCCCGCTTTCAATATCCTGGGAGCTGTCCTCTCGGTCAGGATAAGCCTAGGAGCCCCGGTGGAGTTTCGCTGAGTGTCGGTGCTAGCTGCGGCCGCACAGGGCCCTTATTGACTCCCACCTGTGTGCCAGGTGCTTTGCCTATTGGATCTCTAACCCACCAACCCCGTGCGAAATCCCCATTTGACAGATGGGCAAAGAAAGGTTGGAGAATGTAAGCAACTGTCTTTATTAAGGAGTTAGTAAATGGAACCAGCTTCCTGTCATGTCTCAAAAGCTTGGGCTGTTGTCTATTTAACAGTGCTCCTCTTTAGTTTAGTTTTGTTTTTTTAGTGTGTCCCATAAAATTTTTGCGAACTTCCTTATGACTTCTATGCTGGATTCTTTCTCTCTGTTTTAGTACAGTGAAGTAAACAAATGCATCAGAGGACAGTGCGTCATCAAAGAAAGTAATTAAACTTTAAACCAAGTATTGTTTTGTTAGCACTGTTTAAAATATGAAAGAAATAGGTCTTGCAGGGAGGGGCCCAAGAGCTATCTCTGAAATTTGTTAAGAATCAGGATGCTTTGTTACAAACAGTAGAAGTTCCTGTATAATTTTAGCAGAAAAGGGACATCCTGGAAGGATGGGTATGGGGTGTCTTAGGTAAGTGGCAGGAAGACTTGCCAGGCTTAGGAACCCAGGACATGCAACAGAATCCCCGATTGATGTATGGCTACAAGTGCTAGTGAGGGATCCTGGATGTGGCTGCTGGCACTGCTGCCATCATTGCTAGAATGAATTAGAAACTGCCCCCTTCAATGTGCGTGCAGGCACAGGCCCGGGACTAAGCATGTGATTGGCTGAGCTTGGCTCACCCTCCCCATGACATAGCTTGGGCACCTCCTGGCCTCACAATGAAAGGCTAGGTCACCTCCCAAAGGACTCAAAAGGTGGGCTCAGAAGTTGCTTATCCACCTCCCCAAAGCACCCCAGATGACAAACATCTACTACAGAGATACCTTTAAGAAAGAAAGATTTTGAGAAGTTCCATCAAAAGAAGAAATGAAGCTGGTTGATCACCATATTTGCCTTTAAACCAGTGTTGAAATGAGGTTCTCTGGACTCCAGGATCAGAATCATGTGAGGTATTTGTTTAAAGTTGACCTTCCTGGGCCCCTTTCCCAGTTTGAATTCAGTGCTTTTGGAGTGGAAACTAGAACTCTATGCCCATAAACCAGGAAAGGTGAGATGGCCTTATTGATTAGTCTAGTTCCTGTTTAAGGGAATGCTCCTCAGGGAGCAATTTCCAAAGCCTGCAAAATTGAGGGTCTCAGCAGAAGGTAGCTCACCTAGAATGGTAGACCAGTTGTTTGGCTCTGGATGAATCTAGTGGGGAGACAGTCTGCTGTCTGTGTTGAAGGAAACAGCTACAAGCAATTCTATAGGTAGAACTGGATCTATCCTTCCTATCCCTTCTGGGGATATATTCCTAATAAGATTGCTAATAAATAAATGCTCGATACAACTTTGAAATAGATAAAAATGAGCATTTTGGCCAGGTGTGGTGGCTCACGCCTGTAATCCTAGCACTTTGCTTGAGCCCAAGAGTTTGAGACCAGTCTGAGCAAGAGTGAGACCCCATCTCTACTATAAATAGAAAGAAATTAGCCAAACAACTAAAAATAGAATAAATTAGCTGGACGTGGTGGCACGTGCCTGTAGTCCCAGCTACCTGGGAGGCTGAGGCAGAAGGATCACTTGAGCCCCAGAATTTGAGGTTGCTGTGAGCTAGGCTGATGCCACGGCACTCTAGCCCAGACAACAGAATGAGACTTTGTCTCAAAAAAAAAAAAAAAAAAATGAGCATCTTGCGTCAGTCCTACCCCTTACCCCACCCCCATTTTATTTTAGCAATCCTTTATTGAGGGCCAAGCCCTGGGTATACAGAAGAAAGTCAGGAACTCCACAAAGCTGGAATAGATCAGTTCAAAGCAATATGAAAAGGGCATTTGGGGAGTTCTTAACCTTATATTTGTTGTCCTGAAGTATGTT